>CAUYRH010136343.1:0-81360 GCA_963574655.1 Perodicticus potto | reverse complement strand
GCAGGTCTGCCAGCTCCGCTGAGCTGGCTAGGGCGCCAAATGTCCTGCATCAATTCTCCCTCTCCGAGTAGAAACTCTAACTGCTGTTAGGGAAAAAGGGCAAAGACTCGACCTAACTGCTTCCTGCTGAATCGGGCGATGATAGAAGGGGGCAGTTTGGGTTTCTCCGGAGGGAGACTGATACAGGGGTTCATGGACTGGGACCATCTTTATTGCATGTGGCTTGATGACCTTTCTGGAAAACATAAATCTGATTAGTATAATCAGTAATAGGCAAAGGTAGAACAGTGTCAGGTCAGAAGCACTTATTCAGTGATGCTAAAAGAAAACCGTATTAGGATTTTTCTTGCTGTTTCCTAAATGATAACTTCAAACTTTCTTTTGGCTCACAAGTGTAGGTGGTCTGTGGTTGGCTGTTTTCATTGCGTATCCTCTTATTTTAACAACATAATTCCATTTGGGAAATATACGTTTACCCAAACTACTGATCTGATTAAACTTTTAAAAAGAGGCAAATAAATTGATATGAACATATAGTTAATAATTATTCCTGGAGTATGCCTTGATAATCACAAGTTTTGGATATAAACACGCCTTTTACATAACACTTTAAAATGTAAAAAAGTAATGACTGAGTTATCAAAACAATGACTATCAAATGAATATTTGTGCCTTGGGATAAATTTCCAGTGACCGCTGTATGTGCAAATTATTAAAAAGCCTTATCTCCCACACCTGATATGGAAGGAAAAGTTATAAGTTCTCAGATTTAGATGGCTCAAAATGTATTCCAGTTATAGAAAAGATCTGAGGTCTAAAGGATACTCTTTGGAAAATACTTATTATTATATTCAGGCATTATAAAGTAGTCACACAAGTGATGAATTTGGACACATCAAAAACAGTGACTTTTTTTCATTCCTGTGTTATTTAAAGTAATATGTGATTTGAAAATCATCTGTATCAAAATACAGACTCTCCTTGACTTACAATGAAGCTATGTCCCAGTGAGCCCACTGTAAGTTGAAACTATTGTAAATCAAAAATGAATTTAATGCACTTAAACTTACCAAATATGACAGCTTAGCCTAGCCTACCTTCAACATCCTCAGAACACTTCAGTGAGCCTACAGTTGGGGAAAATCGTCCAACACAGAGCCTATTTTATAATAACGTGTTGATTATCTCAGGGACAGAGTCGTCTGCCAAGGTGGAAAAAGATGAAAATTCAAAACTTAAAGTACAGTATATATTGAATGCCTACCACTGTCACATCATCACAAAGTTGGAAAATTAGAAGTCAAACAATCCTACATTAGGTACCATCTGTAATCATAAGTCAGGAAACTTTGTAAGTCAGACACGCACCTGTAATTCAATTTTACTAATAGATCTTAAAACTACACCCTAAAACTACGTATATTCAGTTTAGCAAAAAAAAACAAAACAAAACAAACAAAAGCCTCCTCTTAGAATCTTCTCTTTGGAAAATAGGGGATCATTTTATATTCAAGTTTGCATAATATTCAATAAATGACACAATTTTAAGTCTCTCCAACCAGTATTCGTCCGTATGAATGTAGCTTCTGCTACTTAGGGATGGATACACTTTTCTCAAAGTTACCAAATTCTTATTTGGATGAGCTTTCTGTAGTTAACAAGTTTCGTTTGTTTCTTTTTTAAGTTTTGATAATCCCTATTTATGAAATTTCAGGCTAGCAGTTCTATCTTCTGTTAACAGCATCATTAGCAATTATCACCTAACGAAAAAATACTTTTCAAATCTAGATACACTGGAGGACAATGTTATTCCCCTCCTACTTGTTTTGAGACCACAAACTAAATCTCAGGCAATTCCAATTCACTGGGTCCCAACTAGTTTTTGCTGAACCTTCCTTTCATGAAATTACACAGTGACCTCTGCTCTTCAGAATTTATCCCACAGAGTAGTTTTTTTTTTTAAATGTCATTTTAGTAAAAACAAAGCATCTCTTTGAGAGAATATATGAAAGAAAAAGACAACAACAAAAAATGTGAAGAACACGAAAAGGCCCCATAGAAAGCAAGGAGGATTTGGTGAGAAACCAGCTTGCAGGATCTAAAAATGTGATTCCAAGTTTGGAACCACTTTCATTTTCCAGAAATGGCAAATTTCTGCTCAAAGAGGTCTTGCAAACTTTAAAAAACTGCATATTCTTAATTACCAATCTGAAATAAACCTAGAAGAAAACACGTATTTCCTAAATTCAGCAATACTTTTTAAAACTGTTCATCCCCGCAGTGCTTTCTACTTATTATAAGAACCTTCCCAGTGTTTTAAATTTGGGAATCGACAAGGGGATCTTATCTCTTCCTTTCCCAAGAAAGCCAAGGAGAAATACGTTCGGAGACTTGCTCAAGGTGACACCACTAAACCAGAGGCAGAAGGGCTGGGACTGGCCCACGAGCGGGCCGGCCCAGGATTGTCCCAGCAGGCTGCACCGCCAGCTTTAGTTATGTTCAGTTATGTAACAAGTGTCCCAAGTTCTCATCTAGATTCAGCAACACTAGCAGGAAGGATGCCCAGTAACAACCCTCCTCTAGGACTCTAAGTCAGCAGGGCAAGGTGACAGTAATTTAACCTCAGCAATTTTTTCCCTCTTACTTTTAACTCAAAGGGTGAACATATTATTCTAAGCAGCAGCTGCCCCGTGGCTAGTATGGCGCGTTACACCCTAACAGCTGATGGTTCATTACAGCGGTTACTGTACTAGATCCAGTGAATGGGACTCCACCTGGCAATCATTTTGTACAATTTCTTATACAGCAGAATTCAAATCGACTTTCTTTTTCTACCTTTTCCCTTTGTGCTGGTCCACACGGATGCTGAAAGCCATCTCTTTATGCACGCTGAACGGAAATCTCACCCTCTCTTCAGGGCAACAGTTACATCTTGGCACACGCTAAGTAAAAGTTGCCTCGGCAAATTTTTAGTCATTTTGGACTTAGGGATTAAAAAGATCTGATCATGTTTTATTGTGTTCTTTGTGATTCACAGCTAACTTCTGGAATTAGCAACATAGGAAAGAGAAAAAGAACTTGGCTCTAGAGCTTCTCATGTCGTTGGGGATAGGCTTGTGAATGTCTTGACTGACGTGTTTCGACAAGCATAATGAAAACAAATTTTCGAGGTCTTATTCACATTATAAATCACTCTGCGAGAGTTCACAGGGTATGTGGATACTTGCTGGCACTGGAGGAGAATATTGAGTTACGTGAAGCATTTCCTAGTGATGTGTGAACTATGAAGTGAAAAATCATGACTAAATAAATGTGCTACCTGGGTCACTGTTAGAAAAACTGGGTTGATCCACCTCACTATCCCTCAATTTCTGCAAGGCTATGCTCTTCTGTGTCTTCTGCTTCTACAACAACATCTTTATTTCTCTTCTTGATGCCTCTTCCCCCCCAAGAGTTAGGGTTCCCCACCATTCAAACTGCAGGGGCCTGTCTGCTTTTTTCCTTGTGCTTTAACTCTCTTAAAGCTGCCACCTGTTACCATGGCTGTTTCCCATGGCCATTACCTTCGCTGCCTTAATTTGAAACTTTCTAAGAAAATATTCTGAAATAAAATTTTTTAAAATGGAAATGTTAGGGATTTAGTCCAACTTTTTTGTTGGAATGATCTCTACATCTAAATGCTCTCTCCCAGGGGAAGGGGAAAGCAGAAAAGGAGGGTAATTGGTGTGCTCCCACCCAATGGGCACGATGTAGACGTATGGGGCACACCGCCTGGGTACAGGACACAGTGACGGCAGGGACTTTACCTAACAAAGGCAAACATTATAACCCAACTGTTTGTACCCTTACATTAAACTGAAATTTTAAAAACTAATAATAAATAAAATTATCTCTCCTAGAACAGTGTTCAAGTGGATATTTATTTCCAGTACAAATGACAGTGCCGCAATTCAACACGACTAAAACTAATCAGTGCTAGGCCAACCCACCTCACCAACTAGCCAAACAACTTTTTCTTCCTGGCTTTCCATTAACTCAGCTCCCTGCCTCCACCTTTCCCCTGGCAGAGGAGCCAACACACTGCTGCCAGACTAATCTATCCAAAGAGCACCCATTAGCCTCCTAAAACCCCACAAAATAACCATCTGGTTCTCATAACCGGGACTATTCAGCCTGAAATATAGAACCTGCCAAATCAGTTCTTATTCTGTCTTTGCAAACTCGTCTCTCACTGGTGCTATACATGGACTCCGTACGAGAATCTCCTCTGAGTCCGCAATGTACCTTGAGCTTTCACACCCTCACTCTGCCTTAATTCACTTGCCTTCCTGCCAGAGACTCCTTTTCTCTCATTGTTTCCCAATATTTAAATTTTATCTCTTTTTTGGTGCTCAGACCACATCCTTTGTCAGGACTTATCCTAATTGTCCAATTCCACATGACTTCTCCTTCCTCTGCCCTCCCCTGGCTTTTTGGTCTGCACACTTTCTAAGCACTGATTATTCATAGCCTTGTATTGTTTGTTATAATTTCATTTATCTTCATATCAACTCCCCAATAATTCATATTCCTCCTGAGAGCCCAGGCTATCAAGCAACTTATACATCTTCATATTTATGATTTTTTCCACAATAAAAGCATCATTGATTTGTTAATATTCATTTTTATTACTATTAAACAATCAGTATTTAGAAAATGTATTCAGACCTACATTGAATCATATATATACTGCCATCAATTAGTCAGATGAAATCTGAATACGAGCAGAGTTTTCAATTGTGTAAAGTAGAAGCACAAGAATTTAATGTCTAGCATAATGTAAAAAGTGACACCAAAAAAGGATAAGGAAGAAGATGAGACTATTATTTCACTAGTTATAAGACATACAAAGGAATTTAAAGGGAGAGGGATGAGAAAGATTTTTAAATGCCTTGATGGGCCTCAGGGATGGTTATTTGCTAAAATAACTGCAAAGATGACAAAGAGAAGGCATCATTTCCAGCAGTCAACCCAAAGAAATGATAAAAGTATGATACTGTGGAGGTAACTCCATATTTGTAAAACGAATAGATGTTTGCAAACACAGCAAGGTGGAAATTTGCAAACTTGTAAAATTGCATAGAGGTAGGCAATTTAGTATTGCATATCTTTTTTCCAATGCAATATGGGTTATGTGACTTCAAGTCTGTGTTTTCCCTGCCAATCTTGCCGACACCTCTTCTGGATTTACTAGCTCAAACATATGACTATAAATCCACCCCGTATTAGGTCATCAGCCTGTTTTACTGACTCTATCTCTTTTGCAAAGTAAATAAAATGTGTGCTGTTAAATTTTTTAACTGTTGCCATGGAAATTTTAGCTTCAATGTTACTAATGGCTTGTGCTTTTTAATTAACAGATCATTTGGTTTTTATAAATATGTGCCTGACCTTCTTAATATCATTTTAATTGATTTTGTTTAAATAGCTTTATTTCTAAACTGTAATCAATATGATTCCTAGAAAAAGGGAGCAGACCAAAAACACTGGATGTAAGCCATTTTATAAGATGTCTTCCTGCTTAAGCACATTATTTAGAAGACAGATGAACTTTCAATTATTCCATTCAATTGTATTTTCCAGTATACTAAATTTATTTCAGTCTTTTGTGGCTATAAAGTCGTCTTGCCTAGATTGTACCAATGATTTCTCAAACATATGTTCAAGAAATACTTGTAAAATAAATGGTTCCTGTCAATGGAAACAAAACCTACTACTGCACGTGGTTTAAATCCCTAGCATGTGAAAAATAGATTATTATTAAAACTTACTTTTACAATAGGTCAGATTAGTTTTTATGTTAAGTACACTTGCCTTTAAAAAATGCTCGTTTTAGTAACCATGCTTGAGCACATGTTAGAAAGAATATAAATAGAAGCTATCAGATCAGTGAAAATTGTCGGTTTTCTTCATTCCTTTGATTTATTTGGTTTCATGTGTTTTTCATTTCAATGGAAATTTATATTTGTGGAGGACTCTAGGAAAAAGTAACCATCAACTGCAAGTAATATGAGATACAAAGACAATAGCCACTGCAAACGTCCCACAATTTGATCCTTATTTACTCCCCCCAAAAAATTCTTCTGATAAGTTAAATTATTTATGTGTAAGTCAGGAATGTGCAGGGAAGATGAGGGAGCAATTTGGAGGGACAGGGAAAAAGAGGGTCTATTCTCATGGCTACGAGGATATATAGAGTATTGATTTGGGGTCAACTCCTGTGGTTAATGGGCATGTACTAGTCTATTGAACACTGGCAGATGGGCCAAGTATTACAGATGGGTAATGAGAAGAATTGAGTATCATTTAGAGGGGTAAATGTAAATAAGCCTATACATTTTGTAGGCTTAAAATGAATTTTGTTGAGTTCAGATATCCTCAAAAACCATTTGTCCATCTGAAATAGGCCATCTTTACTGTTCAAGTTATCCAAAGATACAATTTTAAATATCCTTGTTTTTCAGTACTGTATCAGGTCACGGAAATTTTGTCTATGTAAAAAATCCTTCAGTGACTAAAGGAAATAAATGATTAAGCCATAAAAGATGTGCAAAGCAGCCTCTCTGAAAAGGCTTCACACTACATGATTCTAACTATAGGACATTCTGGAAAAGGTAAACACTGCAGAGACAGTGAAATGGTCAGTGGTTATGAAGGGTTTCAGGAGAGGGAGGGAAGAGATGAACAGGGGAACACAGAGGATATTTGGGGTAGTGAAATTATTCTGTATGAAAGTCAGGGCGATACAGGTTATTATATGCTTGTTAAATCATAGCACTATACAACACAAAGGGTGAACCTTTATGTAAACTGTGGACTATAGTTAATGCAGTGATAATGATTTGTTAATTATAACAAATACACTACAGGAATGCAAGATAAGACATTAATAACAGAGGAATCTGTTGAGGGTGGGAAGGGCGTCTGGAATTCCATGTACTATTTGTTCAGTTATTCTGTAAATATAAAGCTGTACTAAGGTCTATTAATTATTTTTTAAAAAGGCATTCTCATATGTTTAGTTCACCCTATTTCTACTAAAATAAGAATCTGGACCCTCCTCACCCCCAGGAAAAATGGATTTTTTTCTCTTCCCAGATTAATTTTTTTTTTTCAGTTTTCATCCTGAAAATTAGAAAACATTCTGGCATGTGTTTGTTTTTAACATTCACCCAAAATTTCAAAATGACATCTGCTCTTTTTTAATGGAAAAGCATTAAATTTTCTTAGTTAAATAAAAAAATAGGAGTACAGTGTATGCATCATTTTTGTGAACTGTAAGTTGGCTTGAGCATTAAGAACAAGTAAGTAAATGGTTAAGATTATAAATTGGAAATCTTTCAAATTTACACCATCCCTAAAGTAATGGGGCTTTCACAAAAAGATTGAGTTTGTATAAATTATAGTTTTTTAAGTAAATGAGGTCAGAGAGAGAGAAAAGAAGTCTTTGAGAAAACGTGTGCTCAATATTTAAAGTCTGTGGAGCCAGATGGCCATGAAGCAGAGTGAGACTCATTCACCTTTTGTCTTCTTTATGTTATGGCTCTGATTGTTCTTAACAATCCCAGATGTCCCTTGCTTTAAACCTCTTTCTCTTCTCTTTCCTGACCTTACATCTTCTGTATTTTCTGGAAAGGTCTGTGGAATTGCCTTTCCCATATTGTAACTGGGATTACGTCTTTAATGATGTGTTTCCAAATGACCACAGCTCTTTACGCGAAGGCTATAAAGTATTTTTGTCTTTCCTAGACCCACGCTTTAAAAGATCACCTATACTGGCTTAATTCATAATCAGAAAATAATGAAACTGAGGTCACCCTATGATAAACTAGTGCTGTGGTTGGTATGATTTTACTTATAGCATTCCATCTCCAAAGTATTAAATGGATATTTTAAAAATTTTTAATTTTTAACTCATCATTAAACATAATCATACACATCGGACTTTCCAACATGGTTTGATTTCAAATAAAATATTCCCTTAACCACATAAAATGTCAGCAAGGCCCTTGAAGTTGCAGTATTCTGGCAAATAGTAATTAAATCACATAAGCTAGTAAATATTAAAGTGAAAACATTTAAATAAAAGAGTAAAAAGGATTCGGCACTACAAAGAGAGGGATGATGTAGATAAGATTTATAATATAATTAGTTAAATATAATTACGTCATTATGTAAATGCATATAGGTATGAAAGTAATTTTATCACATATGTAAATATAAAAGCATGTCTGTGATACTTAATAAAATACTATGGCTATGGCAATCTTGAGAATATAAAGATGGGTTTTAAATGTTCCAGCAAAGCAGCAATACAAGGGGATTAGTAGAGTGCCTGTCACAAAGTAGCACTCTAGTTATCGTTCTTACGGTTTGCCGTTTATTTAAAATTGCATAACAAAAATTTTAAGACGATAAAATGTTGCCTAAAATGACAAGACAGAGAAGATCACTTTTAGAGCAACTTTGCAGTGAAAATGAATGTCTTTTTCTTAAGAAATAGAGTGCGTGTATTCCCACGCAGTGCTTTACTCCCACTATATCAGACAGACAAACATCGCTCTTGCTGGAACTATGACATCAGTTTATATGTTCCTCTTCCTGTCAAAGAAACAGCATTTACATCTCAAGTTGGCAGTTTCCAGGACTTTTGCAAAGCAAAACAATTTTTTACACCTTAAAATCAGCTTTATTTCTATTCCAGTGACACATAATTTTAAAATACCAATCTTTTCAGTAGTTAATACTGGAACACATGGCTATGAGTATTTTTTAAATGTATTTGAATTCTACATCACACTACACACAAATCATTCAACTTCATATATCCTCTTAACACCAGATTTTGATTCAAAAGAAAGTATGATCCCATCTCATCCTCTTAAAAACAGTTTCAGAGTTAAGGATACGCTTTCAGTCTTTTTTTGTTTTTATTGTTTGTAACTAAAATGTCATCATCTACAACAAAAGCAAAGTAATTGTCCGAAAGCCACTGCTTCCAAAGCAAATATTTTTCTAATGAGCATAAAGCCATTTCTGTACCATAATAGATTAGCTCACACCAAAGGGGACATGAAACACTTAAGACAGCAAAATCTAGCAGGACACTAGGCCTTTGAAATCAGTGGTGATGGTGGAGGCAGGGGACAGGGACCACGTGTGCTAGTGATGGTTGACACTGCCCCTAAACAAAGACAGTCTAAGTACGATTATAATCTAGGAGTGTTCCTTGTGAACTCGGAATGTAACCAGAGAGGAAGAATGCAAAACTGGAGCTGCCCGGAAAGGGGCGAAAGTTTGCACAACAAAGAATGAGGGTTTGGGGTGGTGTCTGTGTGTGTGTGTGTGTGTGTGTGTGTGTGTGTTAATTAAAGACTCTGAGTATTCAGGGAGTCAACCAGCATGAAAACTCATTGACTAATGCTAGCATTCCAAACATTTAAAAATAGGTTAAAGTGTTCATTCACTGCAATCCAGAGGTTATTTTCATACTTTACTGAGAACTTTGGGGTTGCGGGAAAGCCATGGGTGCCCATTGCAACCACACAACCTCTCTCAGTAATAACACAGATGAATTTTTACTGGCTTGCCAAGATATTTTGATGAAGGAAAGCCACTTGGTTATTAAACAAGCAAAGTTCTTTAAGAAAGTACAAAAGAACAATAGAACATCAGCTTCAGCTCTGTACCGAACAGGCCAAGTCTGAGACATCCTGTCAAATGTGCTCATCCCTTTCTGAGGGAGAACACCTCCCCAGCAGCTGCTTTCCTCACACGAGATACCAGTTCGCCCAGCCCCTGCAGATGAGACCAGATCTGGGCACCAAACACAAGGTTGGTAGTAAGTGTGATGTGACCTGAGGCAAAAAAAAAAAGAGGATATTATCCAAGAAGATTTCTTCTCAGAATGTGTACTGAGAAAGACGGACCAAGCCCATGAACGTGGGTGTTACACAGACCAGGTAAGACGGAACCGTGGAAGACACAGCAAGAGCGTGATGAGACACGTGGAAGACACAGCAAGAGTGTGCTGAGACACGTGGAACCGTGGAAGACACAGCAAGAGCGTGATGAGACACGTGGAAGACACAGCAAGAGCATGCTGAGACACGTGGAACCGTGGAAGACACAGCAAGAGCGTGATGAGACACGTGGAACCGTGGAAGACACAGCTAGAGCGTGATGAGACACGTGGAACCGTGGAAGACACAGCAAGAGCGTGCTGAGACACGTGGAACCGTGGAAAACACAGCTAGAGCATGCTGAGACACGTGGAACCGTGGAAGACACAGCAAGAGTGTGATGAGACACGTGGAACCGTGGAAGACACAGCAAGAGCATGCTGAGACACGTGGAACCGTGGAAAACACAGCTAGAGCGTGCTGAGACACGTGGAACCGTGGAAGACACAGCAAGAGCATGATGAGACACGTCTAAGGTGAAGCTGTCCTGGAGAAAGTCGGTGAAATGGAGAGAGCAAAGCACAATGCCAAGAGACAGAGTGCCTGCTCCTCTGGAGCCTGTCCCCGGGATTACTCTGTTCAGCATCACTTCCAGGGATAGTTTTTGGCCACATGTAGACCTGAAGGAACCAAAAGACCTGGGTGGAGCGATCAGCTTAGCATCGTGGTGAAAACAAAGACTCTGGAGCAGTGCTTTGCAACTGTTTTTATCTCTCAGTACCCTTGAACCTACAGTTAAACTTCTGAGGCATACTTACATGATGCTGATCAAATAAAAGAAAAAAAAAAGGAATATACTCACTGTGCGAACTTGAATGCTTTTCATAAGTAATTTAATTAATGATCTTTAAAAATTTTCGGAGCACACCTAAGATCCTCTCAGGGCACACCACTGTGCTGCACACACAGGTTGAAAATCACTGCTCAAGTTAAGCTGCTTGGTTCATTCAAATCCCCGCTCATTCATGGCTGGACGCCTGTAGCTCAGTGCTTAAGGTGCTGGCCACATGCTCCAGGGCTGGTGAGTTCGAACCCAGCCCGGGCCTGCTAAACAAAAACAATAGCCAGGTGTTGTGGCAAGCACCTGTAGTCCCAGCTACCAGAGAAGCTGAGGCAAGAGAATTGCTTGAGCCCAAGAGTTTGAGGTTGCTGTGAGCTATGACGTCACTGCACTCTACAGAGGGCGAAAAAGTGAGACTCTGTCTCAAATAAAAAACAAAAATATCCCTGCTCATTCACTTGTATCATAACACGGGCAAGTTACTTACATGCTCTGTACCTCAAATTCTACCCTTATAAAGTGAGTTTCATGATAGCATTCGCCTCATAGGTGGATGTGAGGATTAATGTGCTAATACGTGTGAAACCAACATCTACCAGGAGCTATATAAATGTTAATTACCATTACTAGTTTTGAGTGGCAAAATTCATAATACCTGCTTTATATTATTTTGACCTTAAAAGACCAACGTCTGAGTATTTTCCCTATTATCAGGAGTGGGGGATTCAGTATTGGGCCTTAAAAAAGGAAAGCTATTTCCCTTGATGGGTATTCAAGCTGTAAGACTCACAAAAGTTTCTATGACACATCAGTTGTTTAAGTTGCTATTTACTGATAATTTCTAGCAAATTCTGGCCAACCATGTTACTCAGAATCCAGCTTTCCACATAAACATTCCTGTGGTTTGCTAGAGTTGTAGTGGATGCCTAGTAGCATATGCTGACAATATTTCAGGTACAACAATCTCTGCCAGTCTTTATAACTATTTTACTCAGACTGGATTTGACTTAACTTTCAAGGAGGTGGGCCAAAAAGCTTTCAAAGCTAATTGAGAAACGAGGCTCATCTTCTTAGAGGTAAAACATTATTTCCTTATTTTTTATATGAAAACAGATATGAGTATCTTCTGAAATGTGTGTGTATTTTGTAATCTCAGCTTGAAATTTTAAAGAAATTGTCAACTTCTGGCACAGATACTTGGGAATGTTTTTCAAATTCTGATGGTAAGAGTTTAGCTTGACTTTGCCATTAGGAGTCCCTCGAGAAGCTCAGCTGCATTGGATAACACCCTCGCATTCCACCACCTGTGCGGTGAAAAGACTCGGCCCACAGCACTGGCTAGGGTTCTGAACTTCGTAATTATACTTGGCCTTTGACCAGTTCACGTGAATTCTAAATTTCAGTCCATTCTTAACTGTAAACATGAAACCTCAGCCAAGGTCCTCACCTGAGGGTTAACTGGAGCAACGTGCCACCATCCAGCTTCTAACAAACAGGAAGTTCTCAACCGAGAAGCAGGCTCAGCGCTTCACACCTCCCGGCATTCTTAGCTCTACACTTGAATCAGGATTAAACGCATGCTGGTACCACATTTGCTGGGTTCCTCCCAGAACTGTTTTCCTCCCTGATGTTTTAATATTATGCTTTTGACTTTTCTTGAAGGCCTTTATAAGAAAGAGCCACATGAGGCTCATTTCTGTATTTGCTGTGAAATTGGTATAAGGACATTTCTCCATTAAATTACTCAATGTTCCCTACCTAAGTCCCACATGAGAACTTGCTTTGAGTTTAGTACCAGGGAAAAAAAAATGTCCCTTCCTTGAGAAAGTAGTAAATTTTCTTCTTTTCTACTAGTAAGTTATGTAACCCATGTGTTTCCTGTTTTTTGGCTTTGGGTGCCAAAAAGAATACAACCAGTTTTATGTACAATCGTACCCACCGTGTTGGTTTTTGCAGTTGGCATACTTAATTCTTCTTTTTCTTAGTCTTCCTTCTAATTTATTCCAATACTTTTATTGTATAGATCTTTGTACATCAGCCACCAAAAACTTCATATTGAAAAAAGATGAGTGTACTCAAATCAAATTTACAAATATATTGTTGTACTTGATATAGATTTTCTGGATATATGCATATATTTTGTTTTGTGTCATCCAATGATATTAGATTCAATAAAATAAATACCTTGTTAAATGTATAATTTAGTGTAATTTAATCCTATGCCTTTGGTAAGATTTCCTAGACAGAAAGTTATAAATCAGGAAAAAAAGAAATCTTAGGGGAAGAATCACCATAGCCATAGTGAAAATCAATTCATTAATTGTATTATTAAAGTACAGCATTCATTCAACAAGTGTTTAATAATGCCAGCTTTGCACAAGGCTTTACGCTGATCACTCTGAAGAAGACAAACTCGGATTAAAAAATGGATCACCCTCAAGGAATTTATGGTATAGTAGTTAAAAGCCACAGTGTTTCCCATCTCACTTAAAGGCAGAATGAGGTATTTCACGTCCAGTAGCATTCCATGCTATAAGGCAGGGATTTTTCTTTAATTAACAGGGTTGGAAAAGAAGTTTTAGGAAGATAAAATAAAATTTCATCATGGAAGAATGTTGTTATAAAGAGAAGAAAAGCTTTACATAGAGCTTCCCTCAAAAGGAGTTATTTGCTGAAAAAGATGAGAAGTTAAAAAAACCCCACTAACCATGACTTTATTATAATCTGCAAGTAACTATGCATGTAGGATTTCTTTTATTTTAATATGAGCAACAGTTCTTCCAAATAACACTTTCTTAAATGCTGAAGGCACTACCGACGATTCCATGTGGGCTGACAACATAAACATTTTATCGGTGTCCTGAGCCCCTGCACAGGAAGTAGGGTCATGGGAATATTTTCACAGCTTGCCGTTGGCCTTTCAAGAATTGAGGGTTGAAGGTTGCTACAATCATTTGCTTTTCATATTCTGCTTGTCTTTTTTCATGAGGTGAATAATGCAAGAGTCTGGAAACCAACGCTGGGGTGGGGGTTTTGCCTAGAGATCTGTTTAGATTAGTTACCAAGCTTCCCAGCTTGTGGTCATTGAAGGTCAGTTGGTTGATAGCTAAAATTTCAATTGGAACCTTGTCATATAATCAGGATTTAAAGCCCAGCTGAGACTTTGTCTCTCCTGTGAAAGGGGAGGTTGTTTTATGATTAGCTTCAGAATGTTAAATTAGGTGTTGGCAATTATGAGCCATTTTTGTAGCTTAAATTGCACTATAGAAACACCTGTCCAGAATAGCAAAGGAAGGCAGGCTTAAAAAAAAAAGAAAGAAAGCTGAGTTCTCTTGTACACTGATTCTATTATGCATGAATAGTCCTGTTTTATTATCAAACCCTAGAAGCCACACTTAACCACTCTTGAGAAAAAATACTTTTTGTATTCCTTACCAGTGATTCTCAAGAACAAGCAGCATATTAAAGATATCTTTCGTATATGGCACAGGGAAACGATTTGCAAAAAATGCCCATTTTAAAAGTGACTGAAATGTTTTCCAATTTATTTTCAATCCTGTTTTTTGCCTTCCAGGAGTAGTTCTCATGTTTTTAGATAAAGTCTATGGATGACCCATGAAACTGTGTCCTAAAGTGGACACAGTTTAATAAATTCATCTGCTATTACTGCAAAGGAGATCCGGGGCCTTCAAGTAAGAGAGAATTGAGGAAGAAAGGTGATTTAGAAGATAGGAAAGAAGCTGTGAATAGATTTCAAAGTCGGTAACGTTCTCATTAAAATAATACATCAACTTTTCTTCCTTCACAGGCCACAGTGGGATAGCACTTAATACAAGGAGCAAGCAGTGGGGACGCTTTGTGAATACTGACCCTACGTATGATACGGTAGGGTAGATTTCCACCGCTGGCTGAGATGCAGTAGGTGGACTCGGGGGGGCCCGGAGGAGACTGCCAGACTCCCTGAGATGCAGAGATAAGAACTGAGACTCTGGGGAGACCCAGGCAATTAGAGTTCACTAGACAGAGTCCTGGAGGAGAGAGGGAAGCACAAAGGAGAAAACCCAGAAATCTGCTGAGCTCCTCTCAAGTAGCCTTCAACTACTCAGCACATACATGTTAACAACAAACAAACAACAACAAAGAGAACTACTGAAGGCTAAGGAAAACCCACCTGAAAAGATTAGGGGGAACAGGGCCTGGGACTCACACACAGCCTGGAACGGTGACCGTGCATGATGATCAGACAAACTGGAAAACTCAGAATTCACAAGGCATTGGGTAGAAAACGCAAAACGATCTTAATCAGTCCTAGTAAACATTACTCTGGTCCCCATCTAACAATTTTTTTTTTTTGAGGCAGACTCTTACTCTGTCATCTTGGGTAAAGTGCTGGGGCATCATGGCTCATGGCAACTTCAAACTCCTGGCTTGGAACAACCCTCTTATACGAGCCTCCCGAGTAGCTGGGTCTAAAGGTGCCCACCACAATGCTCTGCTAGTTTTTCTATTTGAGGGGTAGAAACAAGGTCTCAATCTTGCTCAGGCTGGTCTTGAACTCCTGAGCTCAGGTGATCCACCTGCCTCGGCCTCCCAGAGTGCTAGGATTACAGGTGAGAGCCACCACCCCCAGTTCATCTAACAATTCTTAAAAATAAGACGTGAAATATCAAATTGTTTCTGGTAAAGTTCACTGTGCCCCAGAATGAAACTCAAGAACATTTATAAGAATACAAATCACTTGGGTTCAAATCCCTACTTTTCCATCTACCTGCTGTGTAACCTGGGCAAGTTACTTAATCTCTCTGATAATTTGGTTTCTTCATCTTTGAAATAACTATAACGAGACCTACTTCATGAGGTTGTTTTCAACTAGACATGAATCTCAATATATGCAAAATGTTTTTACATGATAACCTTCCACTAAATATTATATAGGAATGTCTTTCTAAATATATATGTATGTAAAACATGTACATTTTATATACATAAGTACATCTATCAAGATTTCAAGGTTGGAACATGTAAAATTCATAGTATCTGACATCCAATCAAAGATTACCAGCATATAAGAAGTAGGGAAATATTAGTACAACAGATAGTGAAGTTTGATCAATTAATTGAAACTGACCCTGATCTGTGCAGATGTTAGAATTAGCAGATAAGAGTATTAAAACATTATGTTGTATTCCATGTGGTCAAAATGCTAAGCTGATACACTGAAGATTTTTTTTAAAAGACTCAAATTGACTATCCAGAGATGTTCTAGACATCTCTGCAATTGCAAATCTACGATGTACAAGACGAAAAATACACTGGATTTACAGCAGATTAGAGGTAAGAGAAGAAAAGACTACTGAACTTGGAGACACCACAATAGAATCTATTCAAAACAAAACACACAGAGAAAATGACCAAAACCAAAATGAACAGAGCATTAGTGATTTGGGGGGCAACTTACCAAATTGTCTATTTTAAATATATGCAGTCTATTGTATGTTAGTTATACTTCAATAAAGCTGTTTAAGAATATGAAATATGACAGTATCCAAAGAAATTTATAATCTAGTCAGCAAATCAAGGGAGACATACAAATAACATGATGAATAGCAGCATAGACTGTTATCACCTTAAAACGCCAACTTAATTAGCAATTCAGGATAATAAATATATGCATGCATAATGATTTTTACAGTTAAAATTAAATTATTTTTTCGTATACAGAACATTTTAGCATCTTATACTTTTAATATCTTAAGCGTTTCAGCATGTGATAAGAAATCTAATGTTACGGAAGTAACATTCGGAATAACCTCTTTTAACCTTTGTGAAGTACATTATCTCAATTTACATTTTCAACATACAATTAATTTTTTTAGAGATAAAACTTTTGAGTAAGATTTAATTGCCAAAATGACTACCTAGAAAATGGAAATAACCTTCAATTATGAACTATGATCAAAGAGAGCTTTTTTCATTTTTCACATTGTTTCGTGAAATGACTTTCATTCTCCCCATCACCTTTTAAGTAACTTTGACATAACATTTGTTTTTCATCACTAATAAAATACTTTCAGTTGAATACAATTTAATGAGACAAAGCCTTCGGCCAATCCTAACACAAATAGATTTATATTTGGGAGAAAAGTGCATCTAGGTGTTAAAATGAAGCACTCTGGTCTTGATAATACTCATGTTTTCTTTGCTTCGGCCAGAACCAAATAGTGCACTATTGCAAGGTATGAAGGTTTAGGAGATCTGATTTGTAAATGGGTGACAAGGAAACATCTCCTGTCATTGATCCACAGATAATATATGGATCTTTCTAGCAGGATTAGAAAATCACATCTATCTTATTCTTATGCTATTCTCAAAGACTTGGCCTAAATATTCCCTGTATAAATTAGCTTCTGGAAGATGAAAAAGAGAAAAATGGATAAAGAACTTAGAAGTTGTAGAATATCAATTAAAAGTCCTTATCTCTGAGAAATGCTTTTGGAAGATTAAACAAGATAGTATTTTGCCATGTTTTCTTCATTCTAAGACTTCATCAATTAATTGCACATTGCACCATCAATTTAACGGATAGCTTTTTACTGTAAATGGCCACATAGACTGTAAGATAAATCCTAATATAAGTAACATTTTAATCTTTGAAACAAATAGGTTTTATCATAAATAATCAGAATTTTTACATTTAAATGCACTTTAAACAAATATGACAAGAGCACCCTGAAAGTAAAAAATCAGATTTTTATTCAATTCGCCTCTAAAGATAAATTTAAAGAAATTTTCAAACATACATTATTTTGCACCTAAATTTATTTATTTTCAGCTCCTCTTATATATTTAGAAATGTTATGCCTAGGGGACAATAGAAGGGATGAGTTTCTAAAGCCAAGAGAAGTGTAGTTTTTACTTGTACATTGAGTTGTTAATTTACTTTTAAATAATTGTTTACTGAAATTTGATTCTATTTGAAGGCTGACTGATTCTCTCTCACATAGTTAGCTGAGGGTTCATCCTAAATTGCATAGTGAACTCCTTTGTGTGTAACTTGTTCATAAAAGTAAAAATAAGAACAAGATTTAAAATATTTCAAAATTAGAAGTGAAGTTTATAAATTGATACCCCTTTTATTAAACGTCAATCAACAATCGGCTCACTGGAACTTTAATATATACAAAAAATTTCCTTATGCAACAGAGCATTAAAAGCTCTAAATTGGAAATAGTATGTTGAACGTGAACATTGGAAATTGTTTGCTTTCCTTAAATAAATAATGTCAGGATTGCTGGCAACATCCAAAAAGTAAAAATAGTAGAGGAATGGAATGGGAATGTGAGACTCCCCAGGACGCTTGAAAAAGAATCTATGAAGAAGGAGGTTTTGCCTCTATCTGGCTGAAATACCTTAGATGTGACTCATTCAGTAGTCAGATAAGGCAGTGTTGGGCCCAAAACTAATCTCAGGGAAAATGGTGCTCTCCCATCGTTCCTTTTCAGAGCCTGCCCCTGCCTCTGTTTTCTTTTGTTCATTAAGGTTCTCTCCATTCCATTACTCTTCTGTTTCCTCGCTCCGTTCCCATCAGTGCTTCGCTTCACACTAATTGCAATTCCTATGAACTTCCTCCCAAGTAGTTGGTGCATGTAATTTGGAATGCAGCCTCCTAAATTCCTAATGCTTGGATTGATTTTAAGTTTCTCATTAGTTTACTGTAAGGGTTAGAACGTAAGCAGGACTTTTAAGAATTTGGAGGCTCTCTACTATCAGCCTTGAGTTTGAAGTTCGTGCTTTATTCTGGTAACAGTGTGGATTACCTTTTTTATTTTCCTCATGCTTTTGAGAAATTCTTCTAGGTTAACGTATACAAGATTCTGCGTGCTTGTGCATTGCTCTGGAAGAAAATGCTCCCATCATACTCTAAGATTAGTTTTTGTTTTTCCCCTCCCAGAAGGATAAAAATCATGGTTCCAGGAGCTTCCTTCACTCAGCTACAATTTATTAAGACTGATACTTGCCAAATGTTATGCTAAATATTGAAAAGCAGCGATGAGAGGCAGCTCCTTTCCTGAAAGAGTTTACTGGGGCAGACAATCCTCTGTACAGATCACCATAATCTAGTGCAGCAAATTCTGTAATAAAAGTTTGAGTGTTCTTTAGGGACAGAGGAGGGAGAAGCTGAGTCTAGGAGGAAGTAAAAGAGTTGGTCCAATTTAGGACACAGTTCACGGGTCTGGAAGCCCAGGGAGGAGATGGACTGTTGTTGCACTATGTCTTAGATCATGACTGGGTTAACAACATGTAATCATTGGGATACGGGGCCTGATAATCTGGTCTCTCATCAGCACTTAAAAAGAGGGTAGCCTAAATGTTCATTGCCTTTGTCCCAGGGCACCAACAAGGTAATCTCAAAATTGACAAAGACTAGTGTTTTCAGCATCTGGATTACACAATCTTTGCCTTGGTCATAAGACTTTTTTCAGAGTCTGAGCTAGAGTGGAGGGGAGCAGCCAAGAGTAGACGAATACAGCATAAGGAAAGATTATGATAATTTAATTATGACTGAAGAGCAGTATTCACCACTGTGTAGAGTAGGAGATCCTAATGGGCTTGCCACGCACCAAAGACTTTGAACTTTTTCCTGTAGACCCCAGGGGTATTTAATGAGATAATAATGTGAGGAAATGTATTTTTAAAAAGGATAAAGTCATTATGGACTGAAGAAAATGAAGGGGGGAAAGCCCTAGATGTGCAGATTGGAAAGTCGCCCGCACATGGAAATAGAGCGGTGGGGTCAGGAAAGTGACGGGAACAGTGTGCAAAGAGGCGTGTGAAAGATCTGAACAGCAGCAACAAGAAATATGAAAGGACCAAAATCAGAAATAAAAGAAACTTACCCAGTGGTTTCAAGGGCCCATCTATCTGGAATGTAAGTGACAGGGTGCCATTCAGCACAGTTACAAAATTAATTTTAATGCTCAGTGCCAAAGACAAATAGCAAAGAAAAAGGAAGGTTATAAGTAAAAAAGATTGGGTACATTCATCCTCGGTTATGCATCCCCGCCATGTGAGTGAGAGTGGATAATGCCTAAAGCAAAACAAAATAGGAAAGGAACCGAGGGTGCTGGTGATAGTGCGCATAGGCCATTAAACCAGGAGTCCAGGCTGAGCTGGAAAGGCATCAATGTCAAGGAAATTGTCTGATGTGGAGAACCTAAAGGACACACCAGGCAAAGAGCAGAGGGAAAAGAAAGTTCCAGAGACAGTACAAGCCTTCAGCAACATAACGGCAGTGAGGAGAGGCTCAGCAAAGGCAGAGGCTGTGTGCTGTGGAAGGAGGTGGACAGCTGGTGGGCTTTGAGAGCTCGGCAGAGCGAATAAGCTCACTGCACACAAATGGGGAGGGGCAGACCCAAGAGGATCTTTGAAAGGCAAGAATGAAAAGCTTAATGGGGGGTGAGACACAGAATGACAGAGGGAAACAAAAGCAAACCTGGCACCCACATTTCTTCCCCTGAAAACTAGAAGGCTAACGGCTATCCCCTAAGAGAATGCAATGGAGAACAGGAAAAGGTCTAAGTTGAGAGGGAGATGAAATTAGTGTTATAAGGGAGGAAAAATGCAAGTGGAAACGTCCCCTAGGTTGCTAGAAATACGTAGTTTAAAATATAAACTGAAATATTATCTAGGCCAGGCCCACAGTGTCCAGTATTTGGATCTCAACAAACTCTGGTTTTAGATACTCACCCATTGTCACTGGGACAAAGTCCCCCGCGCTATCTAGTTTTCCCCAATAATTTCCAAACCAAAATCTATACAGTGGTCACTGAGAATAATTAAAACCTAGCAGGTAGACATAAAATACTTACCTTGGAACCCTAAAGCACATAAGATAATTTTACTAAGAAAATCTGCCCTGTAAATTAATAAGCAGCTTTTGGGACTAGATATTCATTTATACACATGAGGGTCAGGTGGGTCCAGGGTTCAGAGAAAGGAAGAAGACTGCCTTGCCATGCTTATAAATTATTGAGCTTTGGCTTAAATCATAGCACAGATCTACCTGGAGAGTTAGGAGGATGCCATCTATGGACAAACACATCATTTCTACTGTTAGAATACTTAAAACTCTAGGCAATGAAGTGACTTAAAAATATATCTTCCCTATGGGCCTGATGGAGTTAATTCTCTTCGGAAACCTAGATTTTTAGTTTCCTCTTCAAAGCAAGACCGTGCTTATCATATTGCAAAATAATTTATTCATCATAAGTACATATGGATTAGTAATTTATGGTTTACAAATATTGTCTCTAGAACTCTTTCCTCATCGACAGCACCGTGTAAATCATCGTTATTAGGCCAAGTCCACAAGCTATATCTGCTAATTCTGAAGTTAATGCAAAAAACACAGAGATTTTTCCCTCAATCCAACTAACAAATATTTCTTTTTCTGTATCTGAATTATTTCTTTTATCTTTCTCTACCTAAGTATCACCACCAGGGCACAGCAAAGTTTTACAATTCTTACTAGAAAAAGTAAACATGTTTTTCTAGATGAGAATAATACACTGGTTTAGTACATTGTTCAATATTGCATTAGTTCTTCCATTCAAAGCACAGGTGACATATCTTGTCTCAAAGTACATGCAGTTATTACCCAACTTGGGAGATTTAATTTATTAGCTCCCCCCACCCCAAGTATCTGAAGAAACAATTCTATCCAAAGCCTGATAAAATCCCTTTTAATCACCAAGGGTGTATCCTTCCAGTGACTGACCAAGCACAGGTGTTGTTCACTGGGACTTAGAAATGAAATGCTTTCCCCAGAGTGAACAACGTCTTACGAGAATATTCAGAGTACAGTTTGTTCCAGGCATGCAGCACCTGTTACTCACTTGTTTAAATGTCTCACGAAGGGGACAGAGAAAAAAATAGTTTCTCTCTGTCTCTGGGAACATACATAAATTTAGCATACAGTTCTTTTTCGGCCAAGTACAAGTTTGAATTACTTTAATTAAGGGCATAAAATATAATTTCTTGAAGACTCACTTCGCATTACGATTTATTCCATAAAATGACTGAGAGGTGGTGATGGCCAAGAGAAAGTAGGAAAGGGATGGAAATAAAAGAAAGGAAAAATAAAACAGAAGGCAAAGTGCTAAGTGCAGACATGAAACTGGCATGAAAAAGAACCCACATCAATTGAGCCTCACTGCTAATGTTTGCATTGTGTCAAAATATCTGGCCTTCTAATTCTGTTTAGCTATGAACGTGTGAGATCCAGATAGCTGCTTTTTAAATATTGAAAAATCACTATTTGGGAAGAAATTATTGACCAAGTCTCCTTAGGAAATAGACTGAACTTATATTATTTTTCCTACATTTTGAGATGAATTCAGTCTAAGTAGGGGACCTGAGTGGCTTTTTTTTGTCGGTTTTTTTCTTTTTTTTCCTCATTAGGCCAATCATTCTTAATCACGTTAAAATCATACTTGAAAAAATAAAAATATATGGGACCTACATGATTTTATTAAGTGTCTCGTTTGTAATCATTGATATTGCTAAAAATCTAAGAACACCAGAATGATTTTTAGAAACTAATCATTGCTATATTGATTAAGGTTGAAGGATGTTCTTAGCAAGCATTTATCTACTATAGAATGAGCACAAGTGTAGACACAGACACAGACACCCATGGGTTCAGACAAAGCTGAGAATGCTGTCTAGACACCTGCATCTCTCTAGCATTTTATTATGATAAGGAAGTGAAACACTTGTCTACGTACTTTGGACTTCTGTCACTTTTACATGTACCCTTATTTATTAATAGCCACTTGGTGAATAGTTTTCCAGCCTTCTGGGGCTGTAGTTAGCGTTGCAGACACACTCCTAAGAAAAGAATTCGAGGTCAGCAGCCAGTGAGGCAAGACATATACATATAAAATTAAAATTTCTCAAATTGAATACCTTGCATTATTCTTGTCTGTGCCTGCTGGGCTCAGAACCAAACACCATTTTCACCACATCTTTTTTTTTTTTTATAACATAGGGCTAAACTAGCTTTGGGGGGTCAAGCTCACTCTGAAGGTTTATCACTCTGATGACTGGTTAAAGACTAACACTTTGGGTTCAGTGCCACCTTCTCTTCCTGCCAATCTGGCTCACCTCGGGAGCAGGTGTGAAATGCAGGGGGCCATCCAGCCCCTGGAAAACTCTTCACAGTCTCCTAGTTTTTCCCAGGAGGGATAAGAATGTGCAATGATGTTGGAGCATATTTTTTTTGTTGTATGTGTATATATGTGTTTTGTTTTCTTTTTTCTCTTCCTTTCTTTCTCTCGCTTATTTATTTATTTGGCTTTTCTCCAAATGAGAAAAATACCAAGTTTTGGACACTAACCCACCTTTTGAAGGCTCTTTCAAATATAGAGGCTTCATGTTCCCTATGGGAAAGTAAATAATGAAGAGTTTGTATAATATCTAGTATGTAGTCAACATAGGACGTGGGTCAACAAAAGATTTATGCTCGGAATTATGATCAAAGCCAGACCTACCCTATAATTACAATAAAAGCTACAGAAATAATTACAAAATGCATGTAGTTAGCCACATGTAAAACTCTTCCCAGGAAATGATTCCAACAAATAGTGTCAATTCCTTAAATTTCATCAAGAAACCTCATGTTTTCCTCACATCTCCTTAAAAAAGACATTAATTGAAAATGTAACTAATCTACGATGAAGAATAATGAAATAGTAATAAAATATATATATATATACAGTACCATGTATGTGGTACAGAGTGGTCACTCAACAAATGTTTGTTCCTTTCAAACTCAAATAATTATAAAATGTATTGTTGTAATGGGAGAGGATACCCAGAAAAAGTAAAGTCTAAGGGAACAGAGGTCTTCTCAAGGATACCGGTAAGGTCCTCCCTATGGTGACTCAGCTCTTGGAACTTAACTTCCTGGGACATGGAAACGCCTTTTTCTGCTTCTGTAAAACCCCAGAGTTCTATAAAAGCTGGAGCCTGTTTTTCCAGCTTGATTCCAACTGAAAGGTACCCCTGGGCTGGAACTTTTTGACTGGGGATAAACAGGAGAAGACTGAGCCAGTCGGGCAGCATAGCCATTTTGAATTCTCCTATGTCGTTGTTCCTGCGGCTGAAATAAAGCTCTTCCTTGTTTCAACAAGGTGTTTGGGTGTTTGTTCTCTCCATTGGGCCTCATCTTCCTTCAATAGTAATAACAGATATCAGTAGTCTTCATGAAGAATAGAGAAAGAGAAATGGAAAATTATGTATTACTGTAACTATTTAGAGGTAGTTCCTGGCTGCCCAGTGTAAGCATTCTGACAGGTCCTACTTATATGGGGGATGTGGCATCAGGCTAAGATAGTGCAATAACGTCAACCATAAAGATCATTTAACTTTTTCTACTCTGACTCAACACTCAAATGTTGAAATGTTTAGATCTTTATTTGGTTTCTTCAGATGGTTTTCCCAGTAGAACAAGACTGCGTTCAGCAACCAAAAGGTACATCCTAATTTACATAGTGAGAATATTTCCAAGCAATAATTAATAGTTACTCTGTTTTAAAAATTGTTAACAAGTTTTGTTATAATGAGAATGTATCGCTCAAAATCTGATCACCAGATCTGTGATTTTTAAATTGATTGAATTCAAAGACATTTCCATTTATCTCCTTTTGAACTCCAACCCCCTAAAATCTAGGAAAATGAAACAAAAACAAACTGAATATATTTTTTAAAAATTAATAGATACCTATAATCCCTTTTATTGACTGAAATCGATACAGGAATAATGAACAACTTAGAAGGGTGAAGGGGAATAAGATCTTACAGTTAGACATGTTAATATATTCGATTCCTAAAACTCTGAAAAGGCTCAGGAATTAGAATTACAAAGATCAATTTAAAGACATCAGGGAAAGGGAAAGTATTTTAAAAGTTGCTTGAGAGCAGCTAGCCCTACAGCCCCAGACCCCACTCATTCTGGGCACCTTCAGATGACTAAGGCATTAGGCACCAAAGACAGCAAAGTAGCATATTTAAAAAAATGGAATTAATCTAACAGAACTGTGGTTCCTATACCTTCCTTTTCTACCAGATTCCAGAAAGCTGGTAGCCAGGCTAATACCTCTAAGTAGGTTTAAAAGAAAATGTACTGCCCCAGGCTCGGTGCCTGTGGCTCAAGCGGCTAAGGGGTCAGCCACATACACCTGAGCTGGCGGGTTCGAATCCAGCCCAGACCTGCCAAACAATGACGGCTGCAACCAAAAAATAGCCGGGTGTTGTGGTGGACGCCTGTAGTCCTAGCTACTTGGGAGGCAGAGGCAAGAGAATTGCTCAAGCCCAGGAGTTGAAGGTTGTTATGAGCTGTGATGCCATCGCACTCTACCCAGGGTGACAGCTTGAGGCTCCATCTCAAAAAAAAAAAAAAAAGAAAGAAAGAAGAAAATGTACGCCCCAGAGAAAACTCCAGTGGGAATACAGACATTTGGAGGTTTCACAACAACGAAGCTGACTGGCCAGTCATTGTAACCACAGAAGGTACAGCAGAGCAAAAATACATCCCTCACCCATAGGATTTTCTATTTACTTTTTAGAGCCTTGATCTTAATTAGAAAAGAAAAAGTAAAACCAAAGATCACAGAAACCTTCTAAAATTAAAATGAGAAAAGAACTGTGACAAATTCAGGGAGCATAAAAAGACTGTAATTAATATCCCCAGAGAGATAAAAGAGGTACTGAACCCAAGGGACAAAACTGAAATGCATTAAAAGGAACACTCATGAAATGAAGCAGATTTTAGAGAATAAAAATTCAACAAAAGCGTTAGAAGATCAAAATATAAAGAGACAACCAATGGGAGAGGAAAGATAAAAGGAAAAAAATTAAGTAAAAAGGCCCAACATCTGACTAACAGGAGTTCCATGGAGAAAATCAGAAGATCCCTCCCTCTGAAGAATGTTAAGTCTCCAGATTGAAAAGATCCATTACCAAGTGCCTAGAGCTATAGATGTAATGAGTAGAAAAAGTAAGAATAAAGAGGAGACCCTCCAGAGAGAAGACAGGCGTACGTGAAAAGATCAAAACTAAAAATTGCTTTTGCTTTCTCATAGCAACAGAGAAAGCTGGAGCACAGTAGCACAATGCCTTTCAAATTCTTCATGTAAATGACATCCATTCTAGTAGTGTACACCCAGCCATTCTATCAGCCACACGTAACAATGAAATAAGGATATTTTTTAAAATGCTGTAACGGGGGAAAAACCAAAAAAGAGGAAAACTTAGGATCAGCAAACCAAGGATCCAAAATCAAGACAAGGAAAAAGAAATGCCAAGGGCCTGCAGAGTGTCAAGGTTACAGTTGGGCAGAAGCTTTCACGCAGAGAAGGGCCATTTCGGATTTGACAGAAGCCCCTAGGAAAGATGTTTCCCAGGGAAATAAAGATGAAGAAAAACTGGGCAGATTTTTCAGGTAGATTTGACTGTATGGGAATTTGAATGAGATAATCTTTTATATAGGTATTAAAAGGATATAATAACTTAGCCATAATTTCAAGGCAAACTAGGGATATAGCAAGAAAATTTTTCAGCTATTAATTCCAAGACAAATTCTATAAGAATATGATATAAATAGAGTGTGCTACTCAGCTCAGCAGTAATAGTATTTACTTTGGTGATAACCCCATAGTCAGTATTATCCGACTATTTATAGAGTTGAATAATGGCTAAAATTAACCATCAAAATAAAGCAATACCACACATTATTTAGAAATAAGGAGTTAAGTACCTGAAGAGCTAAAAGAAGTGAATTTCTCATCTCCCAAAAGATGATGAGGAAAAAAAGGTGATGAGGAAGCCCCTAGTGGGCTGGAGGGTGAGGGAGAAGGGGAACGCGGAGATAAGTCTTTCAGGAATGGTTTACTGTTTAAAATATATGAAAAAAATAAAGCAAACATTTTAAAAGTCTACAATCCTATTTTTAAAAAAACTAATGAAAACTAATTTCTCAACATGCGAAGTCAAGGGCCAGACTCTGAACCCCACCAAGCCACAGATGCTGCATGGGGGGGGTGCTGCCTGAAGTAGCCCACTAACTCCTCCTTCACGATTAGAATGGTTGCTGTTGTTGTGCATTCGCCATGTCAATGAGGGATGGGCAGGGAAGGAAGCAGAAAATGTCCTTGTCCTTATGCAGCTTATACCTTGTCTAGAACAGAACATCAGTTCCAATTTAAGGTGTCAAATGGAGGAAGAGAGAGAGAGCATGTTGCTTAAAGGTGATTCAGGAGTTGATGGAACAAGTAAGATTAGTTGCAAAATACTTTCCAAATTAATTCTTTAAAGTTGAAGACATTTTTAAAATGAGTAATATAGAAATATCCAAGTTTTTATATCAATTCCATGGTAACTGCACTAGGGCAGAAAATAACTCGAGCTACTGTTTCTAAAAATTGGACTCGTGGAATTCAAGCACCCTTCTGTCAAACACTGTGGGACAACCTGACCCTAACTCTAACTGAATTCTTTTTCAGGAGAAAAACAGACAAGAGTACTAATGTATCAATATATTAAGGCTATTATATTTAACGCCTATGCCAAAACTATGTTTAATATTGCACCCTTCTTATAGAAACAAGGTGAATTAAAATGTACTACATACCCAGAAACAGCAAGTGGTATTATCAGAGCTTGCTCTGATCCCAAGCTTTCTGTCTGCTGAAAGCATCTGAGCTTTAATCAACAAAAACATCTTACACTGCCATTCATTGTGTACACTAGCAACAGTGATGGGGTGACAAGATTGTTATTGGAGAATTTTCATGTCAATTATTCATTCATTTAACAGTCGAATGTTACAATGTAATGTGTCAGTTGCTATTCACAAGCTGGAGTTGCATGATTACCAGGACAAAGCCCTCACTTTCAGCCAACACCACCTCAAAGAGGAGGATAGAAATGATATACAAGTCAACAAGTCAATACCCAAAACATCTTCAGACTGCAATAAGCACTATAAATAAAATATAACACAGAGATTGAAGAGGTTATCTTAAATGGAGTGAGTCAAGAACAAACTCAGGGAAATGCATCACCCAGGAATGTCACTTAACTTGGCAATACCTCTAATAGGTCCCATGACCCTGGCCAGAGGACTTCCTCTTTTTTTTTTTTTTCCACCTAATAAGCAACTTGACAAATCATCATTTTATTCCCATGGTCCAACATAGAAAGCATTTCTTGGCCTGTCTTTTGGACTTTCTCCTCCCAAGAGTCTGAATTGCTGACTCTCAACTTGCCTTTATTCAGACCTTATTTTTGCCACACCTAGACAGCAACCTCCTGATTTTTGACCCAACTCACATGTGATTTGATTATTGCAAAATCCTTTTTGGACCTCAACTTTTCCAATGACCTAGAATTGTGTTTCTGGGTAGCCACAAAGAACTACATTCTTAAAAGCAGCCCAATAGTTCTCTTACTGCAAAGTAAATAAGTATTTCTTCTGCTGCCCGACTTCACTGGTACAGAACATTCATACACCCTCCACCTGTGTGTGTGTGTGTGTGTGTGTGTGTGTTCAGCCCTTCCCAGCACACAGAATGACATGACTTCAATTCTTATCAAACTTTAGTTCCCAAGGGATTGGAAAGCATTTGAAAATCCATTTTATTATCAAAATTAATGTTACTTTATTCTTATGGATTTTACAACATTGATGTTAGAGTCAATTAAAAGTGCCAAAATCCTAACAATGGTTCCAGTTGGTTGTTAATTTTATGTGTTTTATACAATTACAATAACCTAATAAAGAGCTGGCTTTCTAAAATATAGGATAACAATGAGACCGTGGTGTAAATAATTTTCTGCACAGAAGATGCTAAATAAAAAGGCAATGAGCTGAACATTGAGAACTTTGTGAGCTACCTGCAGAAACACAGCCGTTCACAGTGCCCAGGTGGTCACTAAGTATTGCTCCTGGGCATGTTACCTGCTAATGGACTTCCGAACCCTCACTTCTTCTCTGTGGTTCCACAAGGAAAGTGCTCATGATCCCATCTAGGTCTCCCTGTAATGTCTTTGCCACAAAGTATAATCTTCTCCCATCTGGGGTTCTCTTCAAAATGCAAGCTAGTACACACTGCTTTTATGAGTCGGCTCCCAGGTCTCCAATGCTGCCTCCTGCTGTGTTAACATATGTTCAGAGTCTTTCTACTTATTTTTCTTTCCCTACTTGCTTTCCCACTGGTTATTTCCCACACCAAAATTACTTGACAAAATGGAGTTAGCAACATTTTGTTTACGATCCTAGGATACACATATCTCGTGGCACAGAGAGCAGCATTCTATGCGTATTATGATTCAACAAATACTGGTTTGAAAGAAGAAATGGATACCTCCTCTTTGCAACTTCCATAAGTGACATCCAACACTTTATAAAATCAGTGTGTGGAGTCCATCACCCTATATATATATAATGATTCACAGGAGTGGGGGCTGGGAGTGACTACACTAGTTAAATCCAGTCATCCATAAGAAATCAGAAAGGGAAAGCAAAGGGAGCTTGGAGACAAGGCATTTTAAACAAGGATTTCTTGAACAAAGATAAATTGGGCTGATTTTACATCACAGGAAAATACCAAAAATGTGCTTTAATCAGACTGATAGGTAGTACAGAATGGGAAAGGATGATGTTGGTCTTTAAAAAATAAGTAAATTAACTCAAGCTGTCAAAAAGTCATCCTGGATTGTGGTGAATTGTTCACTCAGCCACAGAGTCTAGGGAGAACATGGATATCACTGAAGGAATTATTAATCAGGAAATGATCATCCTCTTTACCCAAAAAAGAGAGAAAAAAACAACAAACCTCTTTAAATAGAAAATAGCCACTATGAACATAATCCTCTAATTTGTGAGATCAAAGATGCAGAGCAGTTAATACTGTCTAAAATGTACTGGATTATGGAGAGCGAAGGAGGCCAACAGCTCTTTGGGCCAAGCCATTGCCCTATCTGAAAATCAAGACATGGAAACCTTCCCTCCGTGCGAGCTTTCCTTCACAAGGCCTGAACATAAAATACAAGAATTTGGTTCAAGGCGATAATTACTGGGTAAACCAATATTTGTGTTCCTAATCTGTGAATAAATACATCATCAGAAGTAATTGTTCATCATTTATTTATTCTTATTATTAGAATGAAATTTACACACTACAAATCCAGAACTGACAGACAATAGGTGTCAACCAGCGATTCCAAAGACAATTCTGAGCAGCCTTTCTTCATTACCTGGCAGTGGACAAGCTGCGCTGGATTTCCACATTTAACCCAGCTGTATTTCCAAACCAAATTCCCTTGGGATGGGTGGTTCCCTCTATCCAGCAGAAGGTGGTGCAATCTCCCATGGGTTCCCTTGGTCTCCGGGAGTTGGCACCTAGCTTATCAGGGACTGAGTCCAAATGTTTAGCCTTTCACCTTAAGGGAAATCTGCATATCCTATTCCAGCCATGGGCTTTGATCAGTTTTTTTTATAGTGACATCCTGACAGACCCTCCCATCGGGATTGGGACTTGTGCCCCACCCCAGATTTTATTCTAGGGGTTCACTCACACAAAGAAGAGAGTGATAGAAACTTCAGGGTTAATGAAGTGTCCGTAGAATAACGCTTGGCCATTGAGAGATGGAAGCTAATGAGTAAATGTTTCCCCATTTTTTCCTTTGAGCTGAGGATTCTGAGACATATGTCATACAACTCAGACTGTCCCATAGTGTTGAGGAGCTCAGTGACCAAGTGGATAACTCAGCTCGGGTCATTCTCCTTTCCACACATCTCTCCTCTGCCCAGTGTTTCTGTTCCCATGAAATCACACTCCTAATACAAATGTCTCTGTCTCAGGATCTGCTTCCAGAGAAACCCAGGCTGAGACAGCCACTGGGGGACCATTCTCTGCTCTCGCTCTGAGAGGAGCAGCAGGACACACCCTGCACCGCTCCTCTCGGCAGGCGTGGCTGTGGAAGGCTGAGAAAAAGGAGCTGCGGAATTGCTTCTTGCCACCCCAAGGCTTGCACATTTCCCAACTAAAGCCCATACCTTGTGTGGTTGTAGAATTTGCCCTGACATTCCTCGCAACCTCGTCCCAACAACAGTGATAGAAAAATTCCAGTTAGTCATTTTTGTTTTCCCAAGGCTTATCACTAAAGTTGTCAAGGTCTCCAGATACATCAATGGCTATAAAGAGGTGCATATGTGAACACGGATATGCATTTTCAGACTCCTCTCGGGGTTGGTTGGTGTGAAAATGACTTTTAACTTCAAAAACTTAGCAAGTTGAACTGACAAAGTAGCTCAAGATGGTATGCTCATTATCAAACCCTGAAAAGTCTGTAAACCACAGGACGCTATCTCTCGAATCATTTGGCAGGCTTCTGTAGATCATAAACTCACCAAGTGAGATCATACACAAACTGCACAGCACAATATGAAGCCCGTGATAAACGGCCACTCAATTTTGTTTCCTTCCTCCACCACCACAGCCAGTTCTGTTTCCTTTCTCCCACTCTGTGGAAATGAACTGAAAAATACAACTCGCTAAATACAATGAATGTTCAGAAATTTGTGTTACATCTTTGGCAATGCTGTTAATGTCCGTGAGCTTCTCCAGAAACCCGTATTGATGTCATTTCAATATTTGAAATTGTTGATTTGGCAAACATAAACATGACCACGAGGTTTGATTCTATGGCCTTTTGCCTGGATAATGGATGTAGAACTAGGCCCTAACTGCATTTTCTTGTTCTTTTGTTCTAGTTTAAAATTCAGAGGGCATATGAAAAAATATGGAGGAGGAGGAGGAAGTGAGGAGGGGAAAGAAACTGGCAAGCTTCCTCTCTAAGGGGGTCAGTATCTTCCTCAGGGGCCAGAAATTCCCTGGGCCTCAAATTCCTTAGAAATTACTCAACCCCAGGAACTGTCTTCCTTTACTAAAATCTCCAAAGAGCTAGAGATGGAACTTTGTGCTGAGGCTTTATACCTTGATGCTGCCTTTTCCTTCCTAGAAAACAGAATTTATTTGCTTACCGTAAATTGCCTATTTACGCTGTCATGTCTTTGAAGATGTGTAATATTTCCATTTTTGTTTATAATAATGTTGATTTTCTCCTATGCTCTCTGCAGTATAAAGAGCCATGGGAAAGACTTCTTATTTACACTTAGACTGTAATTTCAAGTTTAAGATGTTATCTATTGATTGACATCTAGCATTTCTCTATAATTGACTTTTCTGTTTGGGGAAATATTTCAAGACTGAATAAATATCTCCAACAGGCCCACTAGCTCTTCACTCTTATCCATGATAAAAGCATAGAGTATCTGCTTCACTTTCTAACTATTATTTTATAGTAACGCCATCTCTAGGTCCTTGGTGGAAAGATGGGTTTATCGTTATAATAATGTTATTTAGAAAATGTTTACTCCATTTCTAAATGGAGTTTCTGTTTCTGTTCTCTGATAATGAACATTATTACAGGACAGAGCCAGAATGAGATCTCAGCATGGAGTAAACTTCCCAAACCCATATTTTGGGGGAAATTTTCAGAATGCCACATAATATTACTTTCACTAAAATAGCCTATTCTTTTCAATACATATAAATATTAGCTGTTTCTGATATTAATTTTTCTGATGATATGTTTCACTATCCGAATTTCCCCATAAATTATGTTATTTAAGAGAAAAAAACACATCTTACACATTTAAACATACAGCTTAGAGCGTAAACCACACCCTATTGAATGAATTACTGATAGGAATTTGTTTTGGTCTTAACAACATAACTTGTAATGTTAATACAAAACAGAACAATTTACAGAATTGAATCTTTAAAAGATCATACAAATCCCCAAGACTGAATACTATCAGCCACCTGACAAATTTTAAGATTACTAGAGCTATTAATTAATAGTTGATATATTTGATATAGTTGATATAATGCCATTTTATATAAAAAGCACAGATTCTTTTATATCAATGAGCATCTCAAAATGTGTTTTAAAAACAGAATCATTGAAGGATGATTATTAAAAATCAGTACACATTACTTGGCCCCATTCCAAACCTTGTGATAGAATGCCTGAGGCGAGAATAAAATTTTATTTTATTTATTTTATTTTTATGTTATTGCTTTTTTAAATTTCAGACTAATATGAGGGCATAAACGATTGAAATGTTTGTGTTTGTTAGGCAAAGTCCCTGTTGTAGTTGTGTCTATACCCAGAAGGCGTGCCATATACCCTTACATTGTGCCCATTAATTGGGACCCCACCAATCTCCTTCCCTCCTCTGCTTCTTTCCTCTCTCATCTCCCCTTCCCCAACTCAGATTAAATTGAGTTTTTCTCTTGTGTGGGCACGTATTAGTTCATCTACTGGATTCATATTAGTATTGAGTACATTGGATATTCGCTTTTCCATTCTTGTGATACTTTACTAAAGAGAATGTTGTCTAACTCTATTCAGGTCAATACAAGTAATTTGCATTTTATAATAGCAAGCTTCTAGGATGGTTCTTCAAGATTTTGAAGTGTGGGAGCCATTCATCTAAAAGCTGATGTAAGTTTAAAGTTCTGGTTTAGTGGTAGAAAGCTGTCAGTTTGTTTTCCACACTGAATCTGTTACACTGAGGTTCTCCACAAGATAAGAATCAGCACTTTTTTTTTTTTTTTTGCAGAGTAAGAAATTTGCTAAAGTAAATAATAGCAAAATTAAGAATGAGCTATAAATTGTACTAAATGCTGATAACTTGAAATCTCCAAAATGGAATAAATGTCTGACTATTCACTTTAAACGGACATTAAGAATGTTCCAATTTACCAAATGTTTTGCCATTTTGATAAATTGGTTTTAATTTTTTATCAGACCATATTTAAGTACCCTCCAGTAGCAAGTGCCAGACAGTTCCATTAGGCATTCACAGTTGCATTTATTTTTTTTTTTTTATTGTATAAACTGTATAAACTACACAGAGTTTGAAGAGCCTAGTGCTCAACCTCATTGCGTTACTGGGAATAGTTCCCCATGAGTTTGGGGTTGTGTTCTCACATGAACCTTAGGAGAAAATGTGAAAATATAAGTCAGAATGTCTTTATTCTTTGATTTGATTTTGCAAACATTACTCATAAACACAAAGAGGAAAATAAAAATTGTACCTGGTTAAAATGAGACAATTTGATGGGGAAATGAAAAGAGATTTGGATCACTTTATGCAAAAGAGGAGGAAAAAAGTGTAAGAAAAGCATTTCAGTCCTGAGAGTCTAAAGCAAGCATAATTAACTCCTTGGCACCATGAGATAGACTCTCCTTGCCTGTGGTTCATTGCCAGTAAAGGACATGCCTGAAACCGCTGGCCAAGAAGAATTACAGACATCTGCTATTACTTTAAAATATTCATGTTTCAGCTACAGAACTTCATATTTTCTATTGACAGATATGGAAAAAAATAAACTTCTTTTTCTTTCTCCCTTTTCTGGGTAAGAACACTGCATAATTAACTCCTTCATTTAACAAATCTGACAGCTTTCATTACAACTGTGGATTTAAGGAATACAGATTTTGAAATCAACTCACCGTATGAGTTTGTTGGGTTTTCCTCCCAAATTTGGAGAATATACTTGTTCATTTAGATCTGATTGATGCCGATTAATGCATTTTGATCAAAAAGCAAACACAATATGGAAAACTCTGGCAATGGTGGCCCTGGCCCCTCCAGGAGTTAGTTTACTTTCCTTGAGCAGGAAGTCAAAAAGGAGCAAAATCCCGTGGCCAGAGCTTTGAAGACTTTGCTGACCTTGAAAATCACTTGCTGACAAAAAACGGTCCTGAACAGAAAAAATGAGATACAGATGTAAAATGTAGAAATTATATACTCTTAAGCAAAAATCATTTTTAATATTTTCTTCTTTCACTTATTTCCCTATTGAGACAAATTTCTTTCCTCTTTTGCATAACAACTAGAATAGTTTCACAAGAGCCAGATTTAATGTACCACTAAGACTCCTCAGCATTAAGGGAGAAAAAGAAAGTACTTACATATCAGGTTCTTCCGTATTAGCATACCATTATTGATAGTGGGTGCTTTATGTATCAAGAATTAAAAAGCAAAGATCTTTGCTTGCTACATGAACTACGTATTTGAAAAGTGGGCCTATGACTGACAACCCAGTATTTCCCTTGAAGTAGATATAAAAGGATAATATTCCACGATTTTTGTTACAAAATTCTCTGTCTTATTCTCCAAACTTATTCCCTTCCTATAATGCTGCAGATCAATCACTTGGCACTTTTTAGCTAAATGCTCCTACAAACTCTCCCCTCCCCCACTCCTATCATATAAAACGACCCAGTCACAGATATGCAACCGTTTTCTCTTTATTTCTCACAAGCCAGCACAGCATGGCAGATACTCCCCATATGCAAGTTGACATGAAATGTTTCTTTTCTACAGAAATCTTCCATATTAAATGATTATGAAATCTTTAATCACTGCTCTACCCACAGGACTAATCCTTTATCAGGCTGGCTTATAGTATTCTACTAGAGTCTTAATGAAACTTGTATTTATTATAGATGTTTTATCACTAAACTATCATGATCCATTGTTTAACATGGTTATTACTTTCTTTCAATAAAGCACCACATGATTTAATCAAAAGTGTGTTATTAGTCATTTAAAGTAAAAAATTCAATTATGATGATCAACAAAGACATTTTAATAGAACTTGACAATTTTCAAGGCCTCACTTCCTCCCTAGATTCATAATTGCTACTTGCAACATATACTACAATAACATCATATCTATTAAAAGAGAAAATTGACTGTTCTGGCAAACTATGCAGGAACTATACATTAATCTACCCCAACAAACTGAAAGGGAAATTTATACTTTAAAATTTATTCTAAGAGCTCTACTGAATTTATCTACTTTAACTAAATGTGACACTCCATTCTTCAGAAGAACTTATACTATTTTTGTTTGTTTAAAGATGAATAGGATCTCTACCACAAATGTTCAGAAAGGATGGGAGTAGTCTATGTGTACTTCTTCACTTCACTTCTTACAAGTAATCTGGCTAAATTAATTTTTAAATATAGGCAAAATTATAGGCAATAATAATAAGTCGGTAACAGGCAAAATTTGATAAAATTTCTGCCAATGATTAGCTCAGTTTCTTCTATAGAAATGTCACAAACACTGAAGATCAAGTATATATTTTTTAAGGAGAGTTGGAATGAGTTCTGTGAAAAATGTTTAAACTTCAGATTTTCATTTCAATAGCTATCATTAAAAATCATTTTTCAAGTTATAAGTACATAACTCCTTGTCTGATGAGAGTATTTACAATTTAAAGCTTCTATCTTAGGGTGCCATAATAAAATGCCATAGATGTGGCTTAGACAACAGAAAATTATTTTCTCACAGTTACAGAGGCCAGAGGTCCATGATCAAGGTTCCAGCCAATTCATTTTCTAGTGAGGGCTCTTTTCCTGGCTAGCAGATGGCCACCTTCAAATTGTGTCCTCACATTGCCTATTCTTCATGTGTGCATGAGGAGTGAGAGAGAGTGGTAGTTCTCTGGTGTCTCTAATCCTCTTGGATCGGGACCCCACCCTCTTTAATGTGAATTACTTCCTTAAAGGTCCCTTCTCCAAATATACCCCACTGGGGCTTAAGGTTTGATTTAGGCTTTAACATACAAATTTTAGCAGAGGATATAAATGTTCATTTCTTAATTTATGGCATAAAGTCATTGCTTCTCGAAATAGGGATTCTTATGGAACTTTTTACTTATTTATTTATTTTTTATTTTTACATATACATATTAATTAGGTTTCCACTTTTTGCCTTCACAGAACTTAAAAGGCTTAAAATTTAATAACAATAACAATGTTTAAGATAAGGACTAGAAACAAAAACCATGTAAATAGTGGACGAAGATAAATACATTCAGAAAAGAAAACAGACTACTTTTTTTTCTATAATACTTTGCATATTATTTAAGTTTGAGAAAAATTGTATTCTTGTATTGTTTCATTTAAAGTGTGAATTATAGCACAGTGGTTAAGAATATAGGTGCTTCAAGTCTACCTACTTGCTTTTGAATCCTAGCTCTGACCCTTCCTGTGTGTTATGAACAATAATATTACTCATCTTGCCTCAATTTCTTCATGTATAAAGTAAGAATAACAGAAATAACCTCCATTAAGGTCATTGTAAGGATTACATAAATCCTTAAAAGGATTTAGCAGAGTATCTTGACATATCATAAGCACATGAGGGGCATTTTTAATATTATTATCAAAACAATGCCAATGCTTGTCCTAGAAGCACAACATCATATTTGCATTACACAGGCATGGTCATTCATTGGGTCAATGTTTCATTTTTGCATTTTTTGTAACTAACATGTTTATTTTCTGTTGGAAACCATTCTCCATTGATTCCATTCATTGGCTGGTTCTCTTAAATTAGTGGCTCCTTCTGATGGATGGAGATGGTCCTTATCTATATAAATATAATCTGTCCTAAGATATTCTTTTTGCATTGATATCTGTCTTTTCAGACAAACATACATCAAGAATGGTAAGATATTTTCCCAAGAGCTTATGGAATGACTTAAAAAAGACCCAGTTTATTGCTAAGGAGAAAAAGTAGGTTGTATCCTATGGAAATCCCACTTGTTTGGCATTATGTAAAGTAGTCTAAGTACTTTGGGGTCCTTAGTGCAACATAGCAATCATTCAATAAGAACATTAAATAGTGGCCATTTTGAATGATTATTGAGGATGATCCTATCAATTTAAAAGTGAGAATGATTTTATTATAGTAATAATAACTTTGTCTAAATGTTTTAATCAGTACTTTTTCCAGTCTGTGATATTCTTAGAAAAATGTACTCCTGGAACCTAATTCTTTGACTTTTGAATCTTCTTTCTCTAAACATGGATCTACATGTTTATCCTGGAGTTACTTTCTTCTTCTGTTTCCTACCTATATCCATCTAACGGAAAGAAGTAGACCAAACGTGATAGACAGTTTTAAAATACTTGTATGAAAGAATCCAGTGAGTATGTGGGGTATATTATGCTAACATTTATGTAATGTTGAATTTTATCTTCCTTCTGTGATGCTGTCACTATAGAAAACAAAAAGGTAGGTGGTTTCATTTTTATACATTTCACGTGCAATGTTGTGGGGTTTTTTCTACTACTTTCTTCAACTTCCACATCAGATTTTATAGGAAACATTCTCAATGATGTCTCCTCTGGCAAGGTTTTTCATCAGGACTGCTTGATTCACTGAGGTCTGGCATGCACATGCTCAGTATAGTGTGCATGGCAGGTACCTACCAGGGGAAAGAAGGTAGATTAGAGACATGGAGGAGCATCTTAAACACATCTGGTTATTCTACCTGGGTTCCTGAGTTGAATATCATCTCAGGTAACTTAGGAGTTACTAGTATTCAAAATTAGAACGATTTTCTCACCCATCATATTTCAATTTCCTTTAATGTTATAGAAATCACCTCTTAGGTTTTCTGTAACCTTAATAGACATCCATCAAAAACCTCTTCAATTTCTTTTTGTGAATCTCTCTACTTTCCTCTTCTCTCTATTGGTCCACTGTCTTTCTCCCATCCTGCTCTATAGATATTGTTGAAAGTCAGACACCCAGGATTTAGTTTCTTCTACTCATACTGGAATATGATCTTGGAAAATCGCTCAATATCATTACACTTTGGTAGTTTCACTTTAAAAGGAGAATACTTTTGGAGAATTCATCTGGTAGCCCCAAATGAATTTTGTATCTTTCTTTGCTCGAAAATATTTCAGTGATCTCTTGGCAAGTAGGGACTCTCTACCTTCATGTCTCCTTGCCCTAATGCACTATTTTTGCATCATTACATCTCCCAAGAATAAAACTGTTTTGAACACCTACATGCAAAGATTAGGTATTTAGAAACATATGAGACATTTTTCTTCCCCAAGAAAGAAGCCTGCACAATATTTGAAGGAAAACCTTTTTTGAAAAAGGTAAATATTAGCTTGGTGCCTGTTGCACAGTGGTTATGGTACCAGCCATATACACCAAAGCTGGTGGATTCGAACCCAGCCCGGGCCAGCTAAACAACAATGACAACTGCAATAAAAAATGGCCGGGCATTGTGGTGGGCAACTGTAGTCCCAGCTACTTGGGAAGCTGAGGCAAGAGGATTGCTTTAGCCCAAGAGTTTGAGGTTGCTGTGAGCTGTGATGTCACTCTACCAAGGGTGATGTAATACAACTCTGTCTCAAAAAAAAAAAAAAAAGAAAAGAAAAGGAAGAAAAAGGTATATATTACAACCAAGTGACATGTGACTTATTCAAATTGGTGATTTGCAATAGGTATCTTAAGAATTCATAAGAATAGACTACGGGAAGGCTTATAGAGGAGGTAGGGTATGAGTTCAGAATGCAAAGGAGAGAGTGACCTAGGAAAGTGGAAAGAAACTATAAGTGTATGCCTGGCTAGGCAAAGAACCTCAACCAAGGTCAGAATAAGAAAGGTAGAAGTTCTTTGGTAGTTAGCAAAAGTATTATCATTATAGGAGAGTGATGAAGACACAGTATGAGACAGGTTCGACCTGGATGTCCACTATGGTCGCCACTAGATACATGTGGCTATGTACATTTGAATGTTAGTTAATTAAAAATAGATATTACTAAAATTTAGTCCTTCCTTCACACTACCTACATTTCAAGGGCTCCATAGCTACCCATGACTACCAGCCACTCTATCAGATAATACAGACACAGAACATTTGTATCATCACAGAAATTTCTATCAGACAGCATCGTGTTAGATTTTCAAAATACTTAGAAGCCTACACTTATATTTGTAAACAGATAACGTTCCTTCCCAATGGACAGTGATCACTCTTCAACTTGAGAAAAACTCCCCCATTCTATCTTCTGTAACATGTCTTCGAAAAATCTCTCTTTGTTCCTCCAAAAAGGAAGAGTACACTTTTGCATCTACCCTTCTATTGTTTTGTAGGGGGTTTTGGTTTTTTTTATTTGTTTGTTTTTGGAATAGGAATGGCCACTGGCCAGTAAGATTAACTCTACTAAAGATATGGCATTTGGATAATTAGATGTGTAACAGTCATTGGGAGCTTTGCACCATGGACTGTGTAAGTGTTAAAGTGGACCACCAATTCCTAATTTGTACAAAGATAAGAAGGAAGACAGCAAATAACGGCCCTTCTTCAGCAGAGCCCAAGTATTCCTAATCCAAGGACAAAATTCAGAGAGCCCATGAACTTGGAAAAGAAAAAAAAATTACTTTTTTTACTTTTTTATCAACCACTAAATTATGAATTCAGGTAAAACTTAAGGAGTACTACCATTATCTATTATTTTATTTCTAGTAGAAATTACAGATATGTTCTGTAAAAACCATCAAAATACTATCTATATTCAGTACTACTGAATATAGTACTATTCAGAACTATGACAGTTATTAGATACACTGCTAGATTTTTTTCTTACATTGCAAAGAAGCACATAAATTAATATATCATAAAATATACCTATTATTACAATTGTATTTTAATATGCCCAGTTTTCCTTTCTAAATCTGTGGAATGTATTTTATGAATTGAAATTATTTTCTGAGAAGGGTTCCATAGGGTTCCAGCAGAGAGCCATGATCACTTATAACTCAAAATTGGCGAGAAACTCTTAGGTCATAGAAAGAGGAAAGATGAGGCAGATTTTAGAAAGGAGCAGAGATGAGAGCCCCTATGCCCACGGACAGTAATGGCAGACAAATTTTCAACACAGTCCTCAACTTGCCTTTGCAAGATGCCTTTATACCTCTCATGTTGGCTTACACCATAATTAGCCCAGTTTTTCTTGTTATTGTCCAATAAACATATTTATCAAGCAAGAGAATTAGTCCATTGAGGTAAAACCAGGTACGGATTAGACCAAGCCATTACAGCCTTTCCAGGACTTAACAGTAAATCATCACTTCTTAAGTAACCCCAACTCCTTTTAGACCAGTTTCTTAGGCTATAAAAACAACTCCCCAGAGAAAATAAATGCACCAGAGTAGGCTGACAGCCAAGATCCATTATGTTTGCTGAGTGCAAAGCTGGTCCAATCTTCCCTGCCTTTTTTTTTTCTTTTGGTACCAAATAAGCTTATAGAAGTTGATTGAATTTTATAGACTTCCTTCCTTGTTTTATACATCATTATCCTCTGTCCTCTTAAACACCATAACAATTGACTTCTCTCTTCCATCAGTAGAGAATCTCATCCCCCCTTTCTATTAAAAAAAAAACAAACGGGCGGTGCCTATGCTCAGTGGGTAGGGTGCCAGCCCCATATAACGAGGGTGGCGGGTTCAATCCAGGCCCCAGCCAAACTGCAACCAAAAGTAGCCAGGCATTGTGGCAGGTACCTCAACCCAGCTACTTGGAGGCTGAGGCAAGAGAATCCCCTAAGGCCAGGAGTTGGAGGTTGCTGTGAGCTGTGACGCCACTCTACGAGGAGGGCAACAAAGTGAGACTCTGTCTCTAAAAAAAAAAAAAAAAGACTACTTGTAATTTTTTTCTCCTAATAGTCACTCAAATTGTTATTTCTCATTTAAACTACTCAACTATCAATTGCCCACTACTCAGCCTGGAGTACAAAAAGCATGTGAAGTTACACCTGAGACGCAGTTAACTATCTAGATCTCTCAGCAAAAGCCATCCTTGGAAAATCTAGAGGAACAAAATGAGAAGGGGATGGAGATAGTGCAAATTTTCATCTTGCAATATTTAGTTCCACTTCCCTGTATTATTAGCACATACTTCCCAGAATTTTGTGTGCTGGCCTAAATTAATCCATCACACGCCTTCTGTTTGAACCGGCACAGCAAGGTAAAAGAACTTGAGGTACAAGCATCTCCCGTGATAAGCACCTCTGCTTTCTTCTCTCTCTTCTTCCGTCAAACTGAGAAAACTACTGGAGGTCCTCTTTATTCAGGACTTAGATGAATTTCTATTGAGCCTGTATAAAAAGGGTTGGTCCCTGACAGCTTACACAAGGCAGGGAGCTACATACTAGACTATCCTTATTTTATCTCCAGGAACATTATCATTTGGGTTCAGGAGCTTGCTTTCTACACTAGAAAATCTGCATCCTTCACACCATGGTGCTAGTAACTTAATGTGTAAAGTACAAGCTTCTAAAGGTAATCTGTTGATGTTGAATAGAGCAAAAAGCTATTTTGGGGAGAAAGTGGGGAAGAGAAGAGGATGAGTGTGGAATATGGAGGACAGAGATGAAGGAAGAACATCAGCAAACAGAAGGAGGGCATGGAATTTCGGGGTAATGAGAGATAAGATACAAGACAAGATTCAGAAAAGAAGGTAGTTTGCAAGATTACTAAGAGCTTTGTTGGCAGGGCATAGATTTGGTTGCAAAAGAAGTGAACTACTATAATAATTTGGAACATCTCATGCCAATATACTCCTATCCTTTTCTACTGGTAGAAGGAAGGGAAAAGGTAGGAATCCAGAATCCAAGAGTGAGTTAATCACTAAATTTGCAGCAGGAGGCTCAGGCCTTGGCATATTTTGTGTTCTCTAATGTCTCATTTTTAATCAGCTGAATCAGGAAACCAATGTCAGTTTTGCCTTTTTAATTTGACACTAAAGCATAGTATAATAAGGGAGAAGGTCTGTATCACAAGTTTATGTCAAACTGTGACCCTTGAGCCAAATCCAGCCTGCTATCTATTTTTGTAAATAAAGTTTTATTGGAACTCAGCCATGCCCATTTGTTTATATATTGTCTGTGGCTGCTTTCACACCACAACTTGCATAGTTGAGTAGTTGCTACAGAGACCATCTGGCCCACAGAGCTGAAAATATTTACTATCTGGCCCTCTACCAAGAAAAGTTTGATGAATCTTGGCCTATTTAAGGGATTGGGAGTTTTCTTTGAGATTAAAATAATTTGGGAATCAGAAAAATTTAAGGATGCTTCAAGGCATGACTTAGAACAGGAAAAGTGCTCTAGTCCTCACTATGAAGTCCATAAAAGGGGAACAACAGACAACTTAGATGAGCAGTTGTAGGCACAGGAATAGAGGTGAAAGATTGTCAAGGCAAACCTCTTCCTGATCTTACTTAGTAGCAGCTATGGTTGACTTATTCTCTACAAACTCTGGGTATCATTTCTCTCTTTAACGATTAAGAGAAAAACCCTACTGAAATACTAAAAGGATATCTCCCTAGCTAATATCTGAGTGCTGGGTGAACTGATTAAATTAACCTGTTCTGAGAGAATAGTAGATTCGATTTGAGACCATGTGCATCTTATACAGTAATACATACCAATGGGCTTTGATAGGAAGGTAGAAAAATGAAATTTTGTAGTCTTCAGTTCCCCAAAATCAGACTATGAGTGACAGATTTGGAAAGGAATCTTAGCAGCTCTTACTCTTCCCAGATGTCAGAAATAACTAAGTACGGCTATGCGTGAAAGTCTCACTGTGTGCGTGCACCGCTTGTCTACTATGCCATTATTATCATGGAGCACAACTACAATTATTATACCATTAAAGATATAACTGTTAACTTGCCAATGATTTTATTTTATTTTCTGTGGAGCAGCTTAGCAACATGCAGAATAGTAAGTTCATCACTCAAAGTCAGGCACTGCCACTCAAGTGCTGATATTTTTCATTTCATCATGTGTCATCTTCATAAATCAATTGACTTCTCTTAATTTTAGTTCACTTATATGTAAAATGAGGAAAGTAATAACTTACTAAATTCCCAGGATTGCCTTGAGTAGTAGAAAGGGTGATACAAGAGATGACAAATATGAGGTTATTGATTTTTTGCACTTGGAACATGATGGGCCAATCCTTCTAAAACAAAGAAAAGAAAAAGATATTTCTTATGAATGGGTAGAAGCTAGTTGTAAATAGTATCCTGCCCTCTTTGCCATTTATCCACCACTGTTCACTCACCTTCTACTAATGCCTTTTCCGAAGCAGAGACAGGATAATGATAGGAAACATTCAATCCCTCACTACCCAAACCCAGTCGCCCAGCAGGACATACTGACTGATGTAGGTTCTAAAAGAATTGAATTTGTGAAAGACAATATTTTACAAATGATCATTGGCCAATTCTTAGACAATTAATTGATGTCAACATGTATATACTGATATAAAGAAAGGGAAACAGTTGTAGAGGACAGAATAACAGTGGACTTTGAAATGAGAATGTCCTAAATCTTGAAAAGTCTTAGTGATGCATTTTATTTGTTCTGGAAATAATTTTTAGACTCCAGGTGATGTCGTTGTGTTCTTGCTGGTCGTACTGTTTTAATGTTGGATCTACAATGAGAGTGAAGAGTACTTTTATAAAGCAGGAGTTCTTTATATAACATCTAATAACCTAAATCCAAGTCATTCTATTTTGTGTATTCTTTAACTTTCAGTTTTTTGAGAAAGGAATTTCAGAACTTGATATGTTAGGGGTTATAAAAACTGCAAATTTAATCTAAGAAAAATATTTCTGTATATTCCTTGAAATAGTCAACCTTGTTAACTTCTACTTAAAGCCCAATTATTCAGGAATATTATAGATGCCTATGGGCCTTTAGGGAAAAATCAGCAAGACTTTAAGTGCCCATTTAGCAAAAGCTAAAGCTAAATGATAGTGAAACACTTAGAGAAATAGGCACGGTGTCCATCTACATGAATACTAGATTAATTCACCATACCAGCCCAGAGAAGATAAAATTTTTAACAAAACATTTCCTATGGCATAAAAAAAGATTGAAGGTTGAAAACATAAAAACTACTAGGCTATGCTATTTTTCAAAGAAAGATACATTTAAAAATATTTGCTAAACGTTAACTAAATACCAGGGGATCATTTAAAATTGTTCAAATTATAAGAAATGTCCATTTTCTAGCAGGATATGCAGCTATTACATTGCATAAGTCTTCAATAGTAGTGGTCTTCATGAGTACCAGGAAAATTTGAACACAAAGAATAAAAAACAAATACCAATTATTCAAGAATATATACACATAAGTTGCCAGAAAATGTATGCACATTTTAAGAAAGGAAAAAATTGTATTCAATCTGTAATAGTCAAGTCACATTTGACTTCTGCTGTTACAAGAGGTGCTCAATGTAACTTGTATACATCTTTTGTTATCATTATATATTGATAATTGTGATTTTAATACAGTTTTTTCCTTTCTTAAAATGTGTATATATTTTTTGGCACCCTCTATATTCAGCACCTATCAAGTTCAAGAACTGTTCATGGGCCTCTAAGAAAATAAAAAAAAAATTATTAAGATATTTTCTCCATGACTTTACCTCTTTCATGTTTACATGGATGGAGCTGGAACATATTCTTCTTAGTAAAGTATCTCACGAATGAAAGAAAAAGTATCCAGTGTACTCAGCCCTACTATGAAGCTAATTTATAGCTTTCACACGAAGGCTATAATTGAACTATAGCATAAGAATATGGGAAAGGGGCAAAGGAGGGGAGGGGAGGGTGGAGGTTGGGGTAGAGGGAGGGTAATTTGTGGGGCCACACCTACGGTGCATCTTAGAAGGGTATAGGCGAAACTTACTAAATGCAGAATACAAATGTCTTCATACAATAACTAGGAAAATGCCCTGAAGGCTGTGTTAAACAGTTTGATGAAAATATTTCAGATTGTATGTGAAACCAGCACATTGTACCCCTTGATTGCACTAATGTACACAGCTATGATTTAATTTTTTAAAAAAAGATATTTTCTCCACCCTCAAGATGCAAACAATTTATTTGAGAAGGAGGAGAAAAATGTACACATATACATACATGTATACGTACAGAGATCTCCAAACACATATACATTTATCTTACAATATAAGAATGCAAAAATAACATCTGACATTTGTTGAGTTCTTACAATAGAACAGGCACTGAATCAAGTACTTTAAAGGAATCCCTTTATTTAATCTCTACAGGAATGTATGAAGGAAGTCTATTAGTCCCATTTTACAGATGAAGAAACATTTTACAGCTAGAGATGTTAAATGTGTCGCTCCCAGTCACTCAGCCGGAAACCACAGAGCCAGGATTGAAGTCCAGTTCTGTCCTTCCAGAGATTTATCAATTCCCAGCCGTGGTTAAGGCTGTAGGCTTTAGAAGCCAGTGTTTGGTTGTGAATTGTGGCTTTTCTCATTCCTTGTGAAGTGACGTGGGGCAAATCTTCTAACCTCTAATGGTAGTAGTGGTCTCAGAGGGGAGAAAGAAGCATGTGAGTGTGTGTGCACGAGGGACACCGCATTCCGAGCCATGGAAACGGAACTCGGAATCAAGGAGAAAGCAGATCGTGGCCAGGCGTTGCCATCTCATCCTGCAAGCAGTTGGGAGGCATTAGAAAATAACAGCTTGAATTAATATTTTCTGCACTACTTCTTTACGATTAGGCCTGAAAAATATTACTCTCAAACTTCCTGCGTCTGTGTCTTAAGGGACTTACTTGAAGTACTTCAACTCAGTACAAAGTAAATATTGGTGGTTTTACAGTATATTTCTATAAAGTATTAGTTGTAACATGGAGGATAATTCAAAGTGAGAGTTAATATATCTACAGAATAAAATAGTTATTTAAACAACAATAAAACATTCCCAAGCTTTCCTCATATTTCCTGCTTCTTTCAACCCCCAGCAAATGAGATAGGAAAAAAATATCAAAAGATGGAAATTGTTGGTATAATCTTACTGAATTACTTGCTATTCTAAACTACTTGTTATTTTTTAAGCTAGCTAATTGAATTAATCGTCAGTAGACATGTGAAGACAATCTTTGGCAAGCATCTCAGTGTCCCCAGAAGTATATTTTCCATGTTATCCTATATATAGTAGTTAAGCAAATACATTTTTACGTCTCTCATGAGAGCAGCCTTTGAAAAGTAACTCGATGTATTTAGGTTGTGAGAAAATAAACTGTCTATATTCTCATGGTTTTTACATCATTCATACTTCAAAAGTTTTTTTTTTTCTTTAGTTATTGCAAAATGCTGGTCATCTCTCCAAACACAATACACCTTCTAATACACTTGTGATTAAAACTCTTACACTTCACGTAAGATTTGAGAAAAACCTGAATGCTACCACCATATGATCTTTTAAAAAGGTAGAGTATTAAACACTACAAAAGACATTTCTAAAAAAGAATCCTGTAGCATTCTCCAAGTGATTCACAGTATTTTGATTGCTTTTGTTTTGCTTTCTATGTCTTCAGTGACATTTAACTGCAGTAGCCTCAGAAAGATGAGTTGTGGGCAATATTACACATTTCACAGATTCACAACAAAAGATCTGAAGATGTTTTATGATTTTTCACTTTTAGGCAACAGTAGAATGGCAAGAATCTCTCGTCCTCTTTGCTCTATCATCTTTCTTCTGAAATCCTACTAAAAAAATTCTAGGGGAAAAACCCTAATGATAAATTAGGGCCACATGACTTCCATTTGGTATTTGGTTTTATATGGGGGAGGGGAGGCCAATTTCCATAATCAAATTCATCTTTGGGAAAGATTTCACCTAAGCAAAATAAGGCTTTTACTATGTTCATATACATTTGGGAATGTACAAGTGTGGTAATAGTGGCAGCATTTTTTTAACTTATTTTACCACAGGATTTCCTTTCACAGAACCCCCAGTAGGACTAATGCTCCAAAGAATGCACTGTGGAAAGTGCTGATATGGAGCCCCAGAGTTACGGCCATTTTCTCTCATGGATGAATAACTGATCTTGAACTGATATTCTTTGTTGATGGGACCCATGTTAACCCAAGATGCAGCCTCCTTGCAAAGAACGGCATCTTCCCTTTCTGGTTTTGACACAAAGCCCCAACCCTGTCTCCACCTCAGGCCTGGCTCCAACGGCTTCCTCATATGACTGTGTCCTGAAGAACTTGGTCTGCAGGAACTTCACATCTGCGCTTAAAAAAGGGACACTGCAGTTAATTTATCGGGCGGGTCTTTCAGGAATCATCCCAGAAACTGTCTCCTTGGTGATTATGCAGGCCTTTCAGCTGACCAAAATCTGCAGCCCTCCTGTCAGCCATTTTACTCAGGATTTATTTCCAGAAAAATAGAAGGGTATCTCAGGTACATCTGTATGAAATGGGTAATGAGTCATAAAATCCTTCATGCTACTGCATTTTGCTAACAAGAATGCTTCACCAATTTGGCTTCAATTTCTCAATAGTAAAATGAAAATAAACATACATATACTATTTACTTGCTCCATCTCATGCTACGAGGATTTAATGAAGTAATAATATCTGTTACGATTTAAACTCCTACAAGTTTTTGCCTTCAGGCAAGTCACTTAACCTCTTCCCCTCTGTTTCCTGAAAAATGTGATAACAGCGTTTCCCCCAAGCTACATCTTCAGGCAGTAGTGAGGATTTCATGAAGATGAATGTCCTTTGAAAACTATATATTATTGTGCAAATTTCTTTCAAAAAACTTTTAAATTCAAAATATCTTTTGAAAAGCCTCTTTTACAGTGTCTCTGGGGATAACTGGAGTCATTTTAGCTAAACTTTCATAGAGTTTATCTCTGACTCACTTTCAAATGGGAAATAAAGTTTGTAAGATAAATTTGAATGTTTGAATTTTCGGTTCCCCGAGAGCATTTATCTAATGTTATAAAAGTGCTGGTGTCCAGGAGCGCTGCTCCTTTATATCTGAGTCGCTGTGTGTCCTATGTTGCCGAACCCAACAAAAGCACACGTGTCTCTGTCACACCTGAAGACACTCTTTGTGGTCCCTGCCTCGTGCTCCATCCTGGTTCCTCCCTCCCTGCTTGTGGGGGGTTCCTGCTCTTTTGGGCACTGCTATGACTTCTCCCATGCCCATGGTGGTCCACCTCAGGCCTTAGTTCTGACCACCAGAGGCCCTCTTTTCCTCAGCTTTTCCTAAGATGACGCTTGTCTTCTTCTGGGACTGTGGAAGAGTGGCTTGAGGCACTACCCCCAGGTTAGCCCACAGAAACAGAGACCCCAGATGGTCCTGGTGGTGGAGGACAGTGGTAGATGGGGGAGGGATGACCTCAGGGGTCATGGGCATCAGCGAGAGAGGTGTTGCTATGGCTGCTGTAACAAATTACCACAAACTTAGAAATGTTCTTCCTAGCAATGTAAGGATCATCCAAACTTTAGCCACACCACCTGGATCACATTATGAAAATGAGTGGAGGAAGTTTGGAGGAACTAAGTCTGAAATGGGGCTCCCGGGGCTAAAATCAAGGTGTTGGCAGAGTTGCATTCCGTCTAGAGGGTCTAAGGGAGACTTTCCAGTCTCCAGAGGCTGCCCCCGTTTTCCTTGGGTCCTGGCTGCATCACAACTCTGTCATCACACTTCCTTTCCTGACTCTCCCACCTCCTCTTTCACTTACAAGGGCCCTTGTGGTTATTGGGCTCGCCCGAGCAGCCAGGATGACCTCCCTATCTGAAGAGCCTCAACAATCACATTGAAAAATCCCCTTTTGCCACATAAACCCACATTCACAGATTCCAGGATGTCTTTGGGTAGCGAGAGGCCTTACTCTGCCCACCAAAAAATGCAAAGAACTAACAGTGGAGAAAGACAAGCCGCAACCTCAGGACACAACCAATTCCAGAGACGCGGCAGCAGTGATGCCACTTGAATGAGTTTCTCTTCTGGGGGCCTCTTTGCCCCTCTCCCAGCCCTGCTTGCTCCTTTTTCTTCTACTAAACGGAAACTCTTCTGAAGTTCATCACAAAGATAATGAGCTAATCTAGGTTAACGTGCTCTTCCATCACGGCTGCACATCACGGAGGCTTTCCTCAGAAGAGGATGTCCCACTTTCACTGACCTAGTAGGTTGATGAATTAACTATTGCAAATGTGTGGCCAGACAGGCAGGGATCGAGACCTCGCTGGGAAGATGTTTTGTAGAGTGATTCTCTTCAGTCACTCTGAGCAAGAACTCACCTTCACCCACTGCCCCTTCTGTAGGCCTGGCTCTGCAGACAGAAGTATTCTTCCTAGCAATTTGAGAATCACCAAAACCTTTAGCCACACCACATGAATCAGATTATGGGAAGTGAGGCTGTTCCTGGCGATTCTTCACGCAGCTGAAATGATCTAGCTGTTGAGATGTGATTACACTTCCCAACTACCCTGCCCAGGTTCTTTCATACAGACACTGGTCACACCACTCTCTCGGAAACGATGCTTTTTCACCTGGCTAACTTTTACTCATTTTTGTTTTTGTTTATTCACAGGCATCGCCCTTGTCTGGGAAACCTTTGATTTCCCTGTTCTGGGTGCTTTGATTGAATCTCTGAGACTTCTTTCTGTCCCGACATCCACCATTTGACTCTGTGGAGAAGATTTTCCCTAGACTATGAAGTCCCATGACAAGTCTTGCGCTTCAGTGGGTTTGGGATCTTCAGAGGCACTCAACCAACTGTGGTTGGATGAACAGATGGAGGGAAGGAGTCTTCCTAGAACTGGCAAGCTATGGCAGGAAAAGGCCAGAGCCATGGCCACACATGCAGTACCTCTGAGAACCTGGGAGGAGAGCAAAACAGAGTGAGAAGAATTCCAGAAGTGACAGGAGGCAGGGTGCAGACAGAGCAGATGACATGACCCATCTACATTTGCCCTGAAACATTTTAATGAAGCACCACCCCTTGACATGTCCCCCATGCAAACCCCTACCAAGTGCCTGGCACACAGAAGGACTTACTACGTGTGTACTGATGAACTGATCACCTAGCTCGGATTCAGTACGACTCAAAGAGGCAAATCCTAAGTCAGCTCTATCTAACGAAAGAATCTAAAAACCACATTATATCAAAGCATAATTACGTAATCAGAGTGACAGATAGAGAGCCAACATGTGTCCCTACAGTGAGGAGACAACAAAAATACAAAACCCTTGAAACCCGCCCTCAATCTTGTCATTGTTAACAGAAGAAACGGAAAAACACATACAGCAAAAATGATGCAATGATGTAGATTAGGAGTTTTTCTGCCATGCTTAATTTTCTTCCTGGAATCTATTTCAACCACAATAAAGCTGGGACCTAGGAAGAAGAAATATCATTGTTTCTGTCCCTCGATCCACTCAAATCTCCAGCACCGAGTAAAGCTCATGAAGGACAGCTCATGAGGTTGCTCCAGGAGGGTACTCATCCCTCTGGCAGAGGGCGGCCCAATCGGAGCAAAGCTTAGGGATGCTGTGCAGTGGGTCCGAGAAGGCATAATGCTGTCGTTCACTCTATCTTGCAACGATGGAGAAGCCAGCCTAAGGATGAAGCTGACACACAGAGAGGGCAGAGCCAAGAAAACCACAAAGAAAGAGAACAACTCCATTTGAACTACACTTGAAGCCTTTCCATCTCAGTACTTCTTTCGTTCTGTGAACCAAAATACTTTGTCTTTGAGCTCGTCTGAGTTGGGTTTCTTTCTGTTGCTTACTGCAAAAAGCATCCTGTCTTGTTTCAATGTCCCGTCCTTATATATCTTCTAGTTGGTCTATTGTGCAGACATGTGTAGGGAATCTTTTGAGGGCACCATGCCGTAGAAAGTATTAAAATCCCAAGTGTCTGTAGCAGAAATGCAACTTGAGGAGGAAATAACAATCGTGGCATGGAAGCCCAGATGTGCATACTCGGAAATGCCAGAGGGAGTCTGAAAACCATATTCAGGTAAAGTCTACAGAGGAGAAATTCTCCGCAACAACAGCCTGAGGGTTGAAACTGAGCCCTGTTGGGTTGTAACCGAAGAGCTCATGGTGCGGTCACACACTCACGGGGAGAACAGGAGCATTTAGGAATCAGCAAAGCTTGAACTGTTTCTGTTTCACCCAGTGAGTGATCATCACTGACAGGATAAATGTGGAATTTTTACTAATGAATTACTTTTCATTGAAAGCAAATATGATTCACCAGCATAAATACAAAGAAAAAAAAAAGAGAGAGAAAGAAAGAAAGAAACAACAGGTGGTGAATACAACTCAAGACATTAAATTTCCATGAGTCACTGAAGCCAGATGGCACACATTGGAGAATTCTGAAAAAAAATTAAGATCAAAGCATTTTAGATACTAACAATATAGACAATTTATCTCATAAAACAACTCCCAGAGTCAGGAAGATTGCCAACTATATTATAGGGCACTATTAGGAGAAGCACAAGTTGTTCAGGCCATTCAATTAATTCAATGAAACCTAAGAAATTTATTAAATACTCCACGTAAAGACTAGGCACTGGTCACTCAACGATGTTTAAAAGAAGGTCCCATCCTCTGCCATCTGACAGTTGAATATATTACTACACTGTCAGTAACAATCAAACACACATATGTCATGATTGTTTTAAAGACTGCAATACTTAAGGGATTTTCTTATAAACTATTTTATTTGAAAAGGAATTGGTCAAGGAGCAGATGCAGATGATGGAAACCATTTTAGTTAGGCTAATAAAAGGAGATTTTGGTGCTTTAAGATTTTTGGAAACTAGAATACATTCTGCGTAGAGATCCCAGAAATGACTTCCAGAACAGTCAAGATTTGCTATCGTCCACGTCAGACCCTGCCTGTATTATAATTAGGTGAGTGGGGAGGCTATTAGCTATGGGAACACTATGCCAGCCTTTTCACAGTCTTTGCCAATAAAATGGTTGCTCCCCACGCTGTCTTTCAACATTACAAAGCTAAACACTGGACATTAGAAAGGCTACTACAATTGCCACAGAAGAAACAAACACCCCAAGCGCATGATTTCCAGCCCTGAAGCCCCAGGAGCATGGAGGTGGCCCCATCACAGGTGAATACATGTGGTGAGTGGCTGCAAATGCCTTTGGGAAATGGAGATTTCAGCAGTGCCACTGCCTCACAGTGCGGCAGGGGATACCAAGGCATGCTGAGCGGGAGCGGAATGGGGGCTGAGAAACCCTCATCTGTGACCCCAGAGACGAGACTGTCTATCTCCACATTCACAACCTGGTACTGCCCTGCCCGTTCCCGTACACAAACCCACTCAGGGCAGCTCTTCTCCTCGCCTCTCTTATTCATTATCTTCGGCATCCACCCAACTGACTAGGATGGAAACCTTGGAGTCGGCATCTGCCTCTCCCTCATTCGCTCAACTCTCAATCAAATGGTCAACAAATCCTGTTGGTTCTATCTCAGATGGCACGGCCTTTGTTTAAGGCCTCTTCACTTTTTATTTATTTTATGTATTTTATTTGTTTTAAGTTTCATGCTTTATTGGAACAAGGCCACACTATTTCTTTATATATTATCTATGGCTGCAACAGCAAGATGAGTACTTAACAACGGAGACCAGCGGCCACAATGCCAACTGTTTACTATCTGGCCCTTTATGGTAAAAGTTTTCCAACCTCTAGGCTAAAGTAGCAAAATTATTGCCTTACCGCCCACAAAGAAAACACCCCGAACCTATCATACCAGAAGTACGATTAAAACATCAGTGTTAACAACCTTCTCATTAGCTTGTTCTTTCAGATGAAATATGATTTTCTCCTAATTTTTAGAGTTGCTGCTCTTATATAGCACAATAAAAATAAGTTTGAGAAACAGGAACATGAGGAGTTTTCTGAGTGCTACCAAGGCCTTTTGGTGCTATTATTCAGGAGCACATTTAACACAATTCATTGTTCAGTCTTCTTTTTCATTATTTTTTTGTGCTTAAGCATTTCTACCTGCTTCGTCCAACAGGTACTGGTATTATTTTATTTTTATTCTGCCTCTTTACCTTTTAAACAGACTATTTTTAAGTTTTTGTTTTTTTTTAACCAGTAGTCTAGAAGGTTCTTTCCTTTTAAGCAATCTTCCATGTGTTCTGACTTCCAGAATTATCTTTGTAAAATAAAAATCTCATCAGATCATCAAAATATGTCTAAGCTTTTTGGCTAGTCAAGACTCCTTGAGTCAGACTCCTTCCCAGTTAGGAAGTAAACTACTTCGACCTCATCTTTGCTGGTCCACATCCTTTTACCTCTGAGTAGCACCACTGCATTCCTCATCACTCCTCAGTTACACCGTTCCCATCTGCGGCTTTGTTTCCTGTGGAGAGCAGGCTGTGAGACTGGTAGGGCCCTCACAGCCTGGGGAACATTCAGAGAAAGAACCCCCGACTGTTTCTCCTGCATTTCCCGAAACAGCCGTATTCCTTTCTTCATGCTTCCTCGGCCAGAAGTCACGTACCTCTTTCTTTGTCCAGTTAACTATGCAGAGACCCAGTGATCTTTGCCTTCCTACATCTTGTAACATGTTAATGAAGTTGAGTAGAAACTACTAAGTCATGTAGTTCTTCCTTGGTTTTGTCCACTATGCCGAGATCCTCATGATCTTGCCCTTCTTACTGCTTGCCATATGTTCATGAAGTTGAGTGGAAACCATCAACAAGATGATTTGTCTTTATTAAAGTCATTTATGTTTTCCAATTATGCTGTAAGACCAAAATTATGTCTTTTCTTTATGCTATTTCCCATATTGTCTATGCTACTTGCCCCTGGACCCCGTACAGATCCTGTAAAATAAAGCTGATCTTGTGCTTTGGTGCTGGCTGGAGCCATCAGCTCAGTCAGGCCTCCTGAGCCCATCCTTTGTTTCTGTGTCTTCTCTTGTGTGTATCTTCCTCATTCCCCACCAACTCCACTCTGGTTCACTCCTCTTCACCCTGCTGGTTTGCGACAGTTTCCCTACATACATTGCTGTTTTCCAGGCTGAGTTGTACTTTTTCACAGTTAATGAACTTCTATTCATTCATCAAAACCCAGCGTGAATGTTACTAGTGCAAAACTTTCCCAGGCAAAGTTCACCTTTCTCTCACTTTGACCCCTATAACATATTTCTTACTCCGCTCATTGTGTGAGTTTCATATGTGGCTTTTTTCCAGGCCATGTGTCTTTCACTCAACTGAGAATGCCTTTAAGGTAGACAGGGTCTCCCCAGAGTCATGTATCCTTCCCCCATCCTCCCAAATTGACCATAGGGGTTAGAAAATTAGAATATTTTGATAAATATTTATTGAACAGTCAAATGAAGAAAGTGTTAAAATAAAAGAGAATTTGGCTCGGTGCCCGCAGCTCAGTAGTTAGGGCACTGACCATATACCCCGAGGCAGGCAGATTTGAACCTGGCCTGGGCCTGCTAAACAATGACAACTACAACAAAAAATAGCAGGGTATTGTGGCAGGCAGGCACCTGTTCTCCCAGCTATTTGGGAGGCTGAGGCAAGAGAATCACTTAAGCCCAAGAGTTAGAGGTTGCTGTGAGCTGTGACACCACAGCATGCTGAGGGCAACATGGTGAGACTCTGTCTCAAAAAGAAAAAGAGAATTCAAAGACTTAAAAATATTTAAACCTATTGTGGTAAAGTAATACTCCTCTTCTCTTTCCCCGACTCCTAGAAAAAAATTAAAAGATGTTAGGGTAGTAGGTGTAGTGTTCCTTTTAAGATCTGCTCAGCCTCTAAAAGATGTAAACTTGGCAGCCTGACTTGAAACAATCAAGACGTGCATACATGAGTTTCTTACAGGCAGCACTGGCTCCCTACCCAGAGTGAGCCAGCAAAATCACAAAAGCCCTATATCCACTTTTTCCTGGACTATGTATATATTTAGATCACAGTGGCTCTAGAGAAAGCCATTGATTTTCATGTAAAACCCAAAAGAAAGAAAAAAAATCTGATCAATTCCAGAGGGAACTTGTTAAGTCAAAGAACAACGAGGCTTCTTCTTGTTGCATTAATTCAAATAATAATGAGGAAATTACAACCTGTAATTACAACAAGGAGGGCTGAGGGTCCCAAAAGGAAAATTGCAGTGAGTGATGTTCGATTGATGCTATTCTCATGTTTTTAGCATTCAGTTTCCCCAAAGTATGCTAGGGAATGCTAGATAGGGGATTTGTGGTGAGAAGAGCCTGGAAAATGAGCAGACTGTATGGTCTTCTTGGAGCATCGCAGCAATTACTGGTATTGTAAACCTCTGAGAAGGCTTATTGAATGTTATTTTAAGCCCAGTGTTTCTCAAACATACTCAGCTTCTCTTCTATCTATTTAACAATTATTAACATCCAGCAGAACCAGTGCTTACTGCCAATGAAGGCAATAGAGAGGAACAAAAATTTTTAACAGAACATCGAAGTTGGTAGTAGTCAGAAAGCACTAGAGTATTCTCTGACTGTAAAGAAGGAGGAACCAAACACACTATAGAGGGAAACAATGACCTCCCTCATCATGAAGGGATATTCCTCCAAAAAGATACTCCCCAGTCCTAATCCCTGGAATCTGTGAATATGACATTCTATTGCAAAAGTGACTATTACCTTATTTGGTAAAAAATGCGATTGAGTTAGATATCTTAGAGGAGGGGAGCTGACCCCGTACCACCCTCAAATAGAATTAATTATCCTCATGAGACAAACATGCAGGGAAGAAAGTGATGTGAAGACTGAGGCAGAGATGGGAAGATCATGAGAAGCTGGAAGTGACAATTCAGGGATTCTTTCTGAGGTCCCCTGGAGGGAATGTGCCCTGTCAGCACTCTGAGTGCAGACTTCTGCAGAACTAGAAGTGAATAGATTTCTACTGTTTTAAGAAGCCACGTGTATGGTGATTTGTTATAGCAGCCACGGGAAACTAATACACCCCAGTTGAGCACCTCTCCGACTGAGGCACTAAGCAATGTTCTGCCAACCTCCACAATGTTCCCAAAGGTAAGAGATGAACCTGCCACTTCCACCTCTGGCATCCCAATTTTGTTTAATAACCTGCTATAGTCCTTCTTGAACCTATTTATATATAATAGCCTACATAATATCTTGAGGCAATGAGTTTCATAAATTTACTACCTACTGTGAATAGCATCTTGGTGTATGGGCTTTTTTATGGCACAATGCATTTTCATGATGAATCCATTTGTCCCTTTTTTCAACTTTTGCTTAATGCTTCTATCATTAACTTAAATAAATATGGGAGACAATTGAATTCCACTGAATAGGACAAAGGTCAGGGAGGAGAGCCTGAAGCAAAGCAGTAGACCATATTCATGAGACACGTAAAAGGCAGCTCTTTCTGAAGTTGAAGGCTTTTGTGAAAACGTCCCTGTTTCAGAGGGCTGAGATTCAAACCAGACAACATGTCAGAGGAAGACCTTGCAGGCAAATATTCATCTTGGGAGCATTTCAAGAGAAGCTGACCCAGAGACAAAATCATTCAGAGTGCCAGAAATTAAACTCAATACAGGTATTCCCCTCTGTGGCATAATAGGAAACATTTTCTTTTGGCCTTTAATAGGAAAATGACTGCATCATTATCCCAACATTATTGCGTAAACCCTGATGAGACTGGTGAAAGAAATGTCTTAAAGATTAAGCCCATAAATATGTCTTATTGCTTGTTTTGACACTTCCATTCCACCTGCTACCAAAAGAATCCAGTTTATAAAAAGAAAAAATTAATCCAGTAAAAGAATCAAAATCCAAAGTCTACACATTAAGTACCAGGTAGATAATATAAAGCAGAATATATAAACCCTTGGTCATTCAGCATTAGTTACACCTTGCTTAAGATCTAGGTTATTTATGTCCGAACTTTAGTATACATGAGAACCACTCAGGTAGTAAGTTAAAAGGGGGGCTCATGGGTAACCCCAGTTTTTCTGATTCTGTAGGTGCTGGGGGGAGTGACAGGTGTTGAGAAATGTTACTTAAGAATGTGGTGCATGTGCGTTACATTCTGATAAAGTAGCGATGAGTCTCCTCTTCCCCTCAGAAGGATCTGCAATCTGGGTCAAGGTTAAGATAGGGAAAAGAAGCTGAAGAAGAAGAAGAAGAAGAAGAAGAAGAAGAGAGATATTAGAATTTCTAGTACCAATATAGAGAGTTGTTAAAAATTAAACTATTAATCTTTTCGACCTATTATTTTAATCATCTTGAAAACAATTATACTGTACACTCAAGCGACATCTCTATTATAAATCTTTATATTATTGAGAGACATGTATAGGCTCAAAAAAAAGTAACCATTAACATTAGTGAGGATTTACTCTGTGCCAACACTTTTCTGGGTGCTTTATGCATAGCAACAAATTTAATTCGTACAATGCCATGAGGGAGATGCCATGTTTGTGTGTCTTTTACAGATGAAGAAACAGTGGCCAGATTTTGATCAGGTTCCCAAGGTCACGCAGCTACTGAGCTGTACAACAATCATTTGAACTTCAACAGTCTACCCTTGGAAACTTAGACTACACTGTAATTTTTTTAACACTTACCTTCTGTTACTTCATTTATTGAATTTTAAACCTTGTATATGTTTGTATCACTGAAGGAATTTTACATAGCTATGTTATTTTTTTCTGAATTATTTTAAGCCACATCCTAAATGGATGAACTTTAATTTAGATCAATTCCTTCTTTTTTGACCTATGAAGTTTGGGTCACAAAACAGAGCTGTTGTGAAACTCTAGAATGGAAGAGGACAGTTGTCACATTTTCTACAATCAAGTCTTTCAGGCACTAGACTGCTAAAGACACCTTCATTTCATGTGAGATGGATGGTCAGGGCACATTCTGGAATGCTACGTGTTCATCTTTGCCACGCTCTTTTAATAATTCCCTACAAAACACAGAGCACTAAGCTATCTCTTCCTGCCCTTGAAACAGCCTGGGCCCAAGCTACATGCTGATAAACATCTCTGAGACCACCCACCCTTTTCATTAGCAAGAAGGACGTTATCTCTGTCATACTCTAATTATGCAGCCTTTCACAGAATTACTGATCTAATTCACGGATTTTTTTTTTTTTTTTTCAGTTTTTGGCCAGGGCTGGGTTTGAGCCCACCACCTCCGGTATATAGGTGGCTCCTTTGAGCCACAGGCATCGCCGTCATGGATTTTTTTTTTTTTTTTCTGATTTTCTTCTCACTTTTAAACTTAAATACCTTCTTCATAAAGCCTATCTTTTCATACTGGCCTGGTGTATAGAAGTGACATTATTCCACTGGTAATAAAAATACTGCCTTTCACCAAGTTAAACTGGCAAGTGTTGATTACAATGTCCCCCCGCCCCAGTTCTATTTATTGCTAAGTCTTTTTGTTTCATTGTTTCTAAGTTTATTTCCTATTTTAAAGCCACCGTTGGGCCTCTCTCTCTTTTTACTCCTTTTCCCTGCTTTTGTACAGATTCCATAAGCATTACACTTCTTACACAATCCCACTTTCCTCCTTTCAAAATAAGGGCTCCACATCTTCAAGAAGGATCTAACACTTCCCAGAATGAGGGTATAACTGCTTCTTGATGGTCCCAGTTCTAAACTAAGAAAAACAGCACAGAATCCAATGCCAATGATGGATGGAGCCTTTCTGTATGGAAGAGCATCCAGGAGAGAATGAGAACAATTTAGATGTCCTTAAAGCCTTTATGATTTAAGCAGGCAGGAAAATCACTCACACAGAACATGTTACAGAGCCAACTGCATGTCAGAGGGTAAAGGGCAACTGCCTTAACCTTGATATCCCTTTGAGCCTCCAGGCCTCTGAAGCCTCCTCCAACTGCTCCTGACCTAGGTCCCTGAATTCTGCCCAGCTGAATGAAGCGCTCTTCCCTGCGTGTTTCAAGACCCTCCTTGCTTCTCAATCTTTGGATCTATACTTCCTTGTACCTGGAGGGCCACACTCTCTCTCCTTGTTGGTTGGCAATCTCCATCTTCTCTCTTCAAATTCAATCGTCACCTCCTCTCATAAGTCATATTTCCCTGTATATTTTCACACATTTGAAAATGTATCACATTGCTCTAGTGACAGCTATGGCCCTTCTTCCACCAGGCTATGAGAAAACAAGGGGGCAGGTAGGGACTACGCCCTTATTATCTCCATCACTACACTGTGGAGTCTGATCCTTACCAGATGTTTAATAAGAGTTAGTGCTTGAGGAGCCAGGAGCACCCAAGTGTAATTATGTGCTTACATTCTGCAATCACATAAATCTAGGTTCACTTCCCAGCCTTCAGGATTACTGTGCGGGTGACCTCACAAAATTTACTCAACTTCATTAGGTTTCAGTTTCTCCTCCATAAAAGAAAAATAACAATGTCTCCCTCAGAGGATTGTTGCTATGAGAAAAAGTAAGACATAAGGCAATCCAGCAAGACTTAGAAAGTGGTAGCTAGTCGCGTTATTGTTAAAGGCTAGTTTAATACAATAGTGTAAAATATCGTATATCCTGATTGAGGATACGATGACTAGAAAAAGGATGAGTCAGAGGTAAGCCACAGCAAAAATCATGGAGGAGGTAGATTTTAAAATATAAAGTTTATAATGCAAATACAAGTACAAGAGAGAAAAAGTACGCAAGGAAGGAATGATGACTCCAGGCATAGGTGAACAACATTGAAATATATTGAAGGAGGTGACAAAATTATAATATTGAGAGATAATCATGATAGTGAGCAGCAGGCAGAGTCACCAAGATGGAATATGGACTCCTGGGAAAGCTTTTTCATCACAGAATGAAGTAGTGTTGAAGATTTTTCATGCAACTGTATATAGAATCTTTTGAAGTAAGAAGATACTGGAAGCAGGGAGAACACATAAGAAAGACTGCAGTAACCCAGGAACTCAGTGTGGATAAATAAAAGCTGTTCCTTACAAATGCTGATGTCCTAACGCTTAAATGAGTTCACTTTGGCAATTATTTTTTTTGGGGGGGCGGGGGTTGTTATTAACACTTGCTAAGGAAAAGCCACTTACTGACTCTGAAGTTGAAGCAACCAGAAAAACAGATTTACTTGAGAATGCCTAGAAGTAAGTTAATGGCCAATCCCAAAGGAGAGAAGAGTAAGCACTTTTCAAGCATTTGCTGATCAAGACGTTTGCATATCTGAGCTCCAGCACATCAAAGGGGACTTCCTGCTGGGTTTGCTTACTGCTTTAACCGAGTCCTTGAATTTAAGGACAGAAGTTCCTGTAAGTAGAACGTTTGGAGTAGTCAGAAGTTGCATTCAGACCAAAGGAGCTGTTCTGCCTATAGAAAATGGCTCAAGTGGTATCATCAACTGAACAAAATAACACCCAACCCGGAGTCCCAAGTCTTTCCCTAGTTGTTGTAAACTGGTGAGTATCAGAATTCAAATATGAAGTGCCTTGTAGCTAGAGAAAAAGATTGGGATGCAAAGGTCAAAAGTCCTTTCACCAAAGGTCAGGTCACTAAGGTCAAAATGCACAGAACTGGGTCATGAAGGTCAAAAAGCCCTGCCAGTAAGATTTCAACCTGAATGTGGAAACTCACTGGTGATGGTGGAGCAAGAAGATAAATAGGTTAATCTAGTAAGGTTAAAGAAACAGGGCCACGAATCTGGCAAACCTGAAAAGTGCTTGGAAACATGATTTTTTATATTTAAGTAAGAATTGGCTGTACTTAAGATCAAGAAAAGTGCATTTTACTCGATCTAAATACTAAGTTGTTAATTTTATTGTTTCTCACATGTAATCATGACTGAGCCCACCAGTGCCATTTTCTCTGCTGTGCTTAGCAGTGATTATATTTGTTAGAAGTTGGATCTGGAAAGTGATGACATTAAAATCCAAGTGCCAACAATTTCCTAGCACTGTACTCAAAATAATATTAGCAAAGACCAAAATGAGGCATTAATTACCTTAATGTGTTACCTTTAAATATGTACAAAATGCATTTACTATAATGTTCATCTTAAGTTTCTCCTGTCTTTCTTTCAAAATGATTGAGAGGAAAATATAAAGTATTTTACTGTTAGGTCTATTTGACTTCACATCCTATTTTTGTTCTGAAAATTACAGTACCATTAGACTACCAACAGATATGATAAAGACAACAATTTAAAATCGCTCATTAACAAAATAACCAAATGGAAGTTTACAATACAAAATATTACCCAAATACCACCTTTTTCTTATTAAAATCACTGGTCAAAGATAGTTATTATTATAAAGACTTTACACTTTAGGATGCTTTTTAGCTTACAGAACATTTCATTATAGAATGTCCTATTTGATGCCCTTTAGTCACACTATACCATATATAGCTAATGAAGTTAATTGTGAAATATTTTTGGTACTAGATGGCACTTGGCCAAATTACAGGCAGTGAATGATATTTCCACTTTTGGCATGTGATTTCAGTTAGCTCTAATAAGATAATATATTTCATCCCACGTACTCTGTATCAAAAATAAATTCAGACTTGGCACCTGTGGCTCAAGCAGCTAAGGCGCCAGCCACATACACTTGAGTTAGCGGGTTCGAATCCAGTCTGGGCCTGCCAAACAACAATGATGGCTGCAACCAAAAAATAGCCGGGCGTTGTGGCGGGCGCCTGTAGTCCCAGCTGCTTGGGAGGCAGAGGCAGAAGACTCGCTTGAGCCCAGGAGTTGGAGAGTTGGAGGTTGCTGTGAGCTGTGATGCCACAACACTCTACCCAGGGTGACAGCTTGAGGCTCTGTCCCAAAAAATAAATAAATAAATAAATATTCCTGTATTTCATCACTTCTAATTCAGTGGCATTAGTTTTTCCTCCTGTTTAATTACTAGCATTGAAATAATATTGCTTTATTATGTTTTGCATTATAAATGAATAGTACCAAAACTATACTAAAGATTAAATAAGCTTTTGCTTTTTATTTTGGAAAACCAACCACCACTTTAATGTGCATTTTGATTTTAAATGAAAGACTTTAAAGCAAAAAAAAAGTATTATGGTCTTTAGCTCCTCCTTTCTCTAGAATGTACTAGGCACCATACAGAATATTGCAAGTTTGCATAATACAGCACAGCAGTGTAATATTTGAGATGTAATTCTGCTGTCTTTTTAAGATATGCCTCAGTAGGATTAATGCCAAGATATCTCAGCTTCAGCAAGATTCTACTTTCTCTAAAATAAAAAGTGACTCCCAAGATTTAGACTTTCATTTTATAAAATTGTTCCCTTAAAATATACAAGGTATGCCAAGACCATAAAACAATAAAAGTGTATATCTGTAGACACAAAAGTTGCCCTATACAGAAATATTCCATTAATTGCTATTTCACTATATATTTGATATACTTGTGACTTTAAAGTATTTGATAATGTAATGCACAGTGACAGGTAAAGATGATTAATTTGACATTCTCAGTACAAGGAGAAACATTTACATTTGTAAAGACATACTAATAATTGAACAGACAGTCCTCAAGATTATGTTCCTATTCTGACAATCCTGTCTCCAAATGACATGGAAAAGTCCTAATACCTTGGGTGTTATTCCAAGAAGCATATTTAAAATAATTCCCTTTATCCAGACTCTGAAGGTCTTTTGGAGTAATATAAGACATTCAACAGGTACCTTTGTTTTGTTTAAAAGTTTCTGGATTCAGATATCTCTAATCAAAAAGCTTATTCCCTTGGGATAATTCCCATCATGATTCTATCTGTTTAACCCAATTTAGTCAAAAGATTTAAAGTCTTATCATTTTCTATAAATTTATGGAATTTTCTCCAGTTTTAAAGAAAAGAATCTACCTCTGCCATATGAATACATTTAATTCTCCCCTAAATTCATATTTAATCTGGTATATATTTAAATTATTTCACTTTCCTAAAATAAATTCTCAGCTTTTCTCCACCTAAGCAAATTTTCTCAACCTGTAAAATTCCAGTTCAGAGCCCCTTTCTTTTGGGAACACTTACATAATTACTCTCCTTTTATTTAAAATACAGTGGGGATCTCCTATACTATTCACATAATGCTAATTTATATATATTTCAGACGTGTTAGTCATATTTCCCCATCTAGATTTTTTTTTAAATGTATTTTATCCCCATCTAGATCTTAAACATATCAAGGAAAGAAAAAATATTATCTGACCTGCTATAAGCAATGAAATGTGCTATACACTTCATACGCACTAACCCAAGCAATCATTTAATATTGAAGATCAAAGTTTTACACATCTTGTATGAATTCCAAAATGCAGGGCACAATTAGTGTTCAAAAAAGTCTTTCTCACTTGAAAAAATAATGTTTAAAGTGATTTTCTCCCAGAGATGTTATTATTGCTAATTAAGTTTATTAGCAATTAGTAAAGTCCTTTCCCTCTGAGTTTAGCCAATTTTCTTATTCACGAGAATTTTCGTCTCAGTTTTAGAAATGCTAACAATTCAGGGTAAATATCATGAGATAACACAATTACTTCAACTTAATGTGTTTTGTAAACTCTTTTACTCTTCCCTTTATTATTTCTAGGGGCTTAAGATGGAAAGGAAAGATTATAGCACATTCTTAGTCTAATTATTAAATTATGGACTCTGGATTAAGAATGCTGAGTTCAAATTCTGGCTCTGCCAACTCAAGCAAGTTCTTTTAACTTTCTAAAGCCCAGTTCCTTTAACTGTAAAGTCAAAATAACAGCATGTATCTCAAAGCTATCTCTAAGGATTAAATAAGATTATGTTTATGAAGGGACTGTCCCTTATCAAGCACTCAGTAAATGTTAGCTATTATTTTATTATCATTTCATTTAACTTGCCCTTCCCCATTGCCCCATTTTCTGAGGACATAGAAAAAATAAAATCACAGCCTATCGAAGGTAATATAATGGGAAAAAGTGTATCTCAGACTCTCTCTTTTACCGTTATTAACTCAAAGTGAAAACTACCATGGGATGTAGTTTATCAGACCAAAAACCAGAGTTGCATATGCCAACTTTTTCGTACTTCACCTTGTCCCCCCTTTTTCCAGTTAATCCTCGTCTCAAACTTTGCTCACCTTTTGGGGGCAAAACTCGATTGTAGGAGGGACTTTACCCAACCAATGCAACTAGTGTAACATGGTTTCTTGTACCCTCAATGAATCCCCAACAATAAAAAAAAAAAAAAAAATCATTCCTATGTAAATGGTCTCAGCCATTCCCCTGCCCTGATTGCTGAGGATGAGTCTGCCTTTCCAGTTTCTTCTAGTCTTACTCTCTGATGAAAATCCTTCTTCTCCAGACTGGTTCTCTTTGAACTCTGCGGTTCAAACTCAGAAGGAAAGTGATGGAAAGGGGATAAAAACGACAACAATAGTGTGCAGGCTGGGTCAGGGCAAAGAGCTCTCAGGAAGTTGAGAAGTGGGAAGCGTGAAGACAAATATGCAGTGCGGAACAACAGCGGGAAGGGATTTAAGAGGTAATGAGGTGCCTGTGCTCTCTAGAAATAGAAGTAAAGATGCAATTTTAATAAAGTAAAAGTTATTGTGAAAGAACTTTTTAGTTTTTGAGCATTTCATTAACTAAAGTACATTCTGAGACTGAACCACATAGTTCATGCTTTTATGACTATTACCCAAGTAAAGCACCTGACTAAAACGTATTATAAAGTCTGCAAAGGAAATTTGGGGACATAAACAGTTGTGGTAGTGTAATAGGTTGTTCAAATCAGCTGAATAGCTTTAGGCCTGGGCTTCACTGAGCAATAATCAATGAACCCATTCAACTAGCCTTCAAAAGCTCCATTCAATGAGTCACGTTACCCATTTGCATTTTTTATTTTTTCTAAAAATTCTAAAATTCTTCAAGGTTATTTGTCCTTATATTAGGTAGATAATTAGGATTCCAGCTCTCCTAGGGTAAAAGGATGAAGTTGGCCTACAGGCCTCCATCTTGGTCCTACCCCACTATAATCCTGTCCTCAGAGACTGCCCACACCCTTGAGGCAACAAGCTACCAGGCAGAAGCTAGCATCCAACTGAAAAAGAATACAGAGGATTCTCTAGCCCACCGGCCTGTACAGCGTAGGTACAATAGAGTCTGGAAGGTGACATAGAACAATTCTAAAGCTAATTATATTGTCATCAGCTTAAATCTACTTTGGGGTTCACATGCTCACCAGTGGGCTTTCAGAGAGGCCCATGGGAAGTCCTCATGCGCAGTAATACTCAGTGGTTCCTAGGTGACCACTGACCCATGAGGTGGACCCAATCCAGAAGTAAAAAATGGAACTTCAGACCATGACCAGAGCCCATCCTGCTGCGACAAGGGAGATCATTCATTGTCTATGCCAAAGGTATCTTGCTCTGTAAAACCTTTCTCTTCCTCAATAAACTTTGTTTCACGGTTGCCTTGCTTTGGTGGGTCTGGTCATTCTTTGGTACACCAAGAACTCAGAACACAGACAACTGCATCCCAACACTGTATATCATAGCCCACATATTCCTGCTTCTCTGTCTTCCTTACCACTATGTGTCTTTTTTGTCAAAAGTAACTTAAAAATATGATTTTTAAATCTATAGGTACTTTTGGTAAGGTAGTGTTTTTTTCACAGCCATCATTATTAGTCTTTTGAGTGTTGAGAATAAATGGTCCCTAGGAAACACATAGAGTATGAATGCCTTATTATCTAGAGGGAATTCTAGACTGACCTCTTCCCCTCTCCTTTGTAGTGCTTTCTCCAAAATTTATTTCTAAAAGCAAACTTGATTGCTATGCATGTGTTTTAAAACTTCTATTGGCTTTTAATACCTGTGGAATGAAATCCCATTTCCACAGATGGTCCTTGCCTGACAAGGCCCAGAACACGCTGCCCCCAAACATAGCATCTTAGCTTATCGAGTATTTCAACCTGAAGGAATTTGAGAAAACTGCAGAAGCAGGAAGGTCTCTCTGACCTTCTTCCACCCTACTCTCCTAAAGCAAGTCATAAAACCTAGAAAGAATTCTCTGCCCATCCTCTAAAGCAAGTCATAAGACTCTCATGTGAGAGGGGCCCACTCTCTACCCTACGGAAAGGAATGTCCTTATCTCCGAAGACACAGGACACAGACAACAATCTGAACAAACAGGCTTTGCTGAGTTCTCAGTATGACATTAGATCGCACCCTCTCTATTCAATCAGACTTCTCCACAAATACCCTCTTCTATGTCAAACTTAGCATAAAAATACAGAACTTTATTGCTTCGGGTCTTCATTTCCTTATGAAGGCTTCCACACGGTGCAAAGCTTATGTTACATAAACTTACATGATTTTCTCCGGTTATTCCTTCTCTGTAAATTTTATGTTCAGACTCAGCTAGGGGTCCCTGAAAGGGCTGAGGAAAATCTTCCTCCTCTTCAGTCTCAACCTGTTTCTGCACCCACCCCTTTCTAACACTGTCCTGGGTAAAATCTTCCTACTGCGCAAAGACAATCTGCCCATTTTGCCCCCACAACCCAGAAGTTGCTCCTCTTCTGTGGATTTTAAATTCTGTACCTATGCAAGAGGTGCTTTTATAGATGGCATTTCCTCTTTCTAGAATATTTTTCCCTGTGAAAACTTAAATTGCTAGGTAAACACTGCTTGACCTAGTTCAAGTGTTGCCTCTTGGTTATAGCTTTTGTTCAATGTCCCCAGGCAGTATTAATGATATGTACAGGACATATGTGTCTGTGTGCCTACGTGTGCGTATGTGTGTGAGTCTGTGTGTGTATTTATAGATAGATAGGTAAGCATTTATGTATATGTGTGTGTATATATACTTTTTATTACCTCCTTTAACAGTGAAAGAAACTGAAGAGAAAATTCCTACTAGCCTCATTTTCCAAATAATAAACTGAAAGCCATAGAACTTAGAAGACTGTGCTGAAGGTCAGGACTGGCAAATTTGCTCCGGTCAAGCAGTTGCCCCTATACATTTCTGTTCATCCCTCTATTGCAGTTCTGAGCAGGTAGTGAGAAACATTGGTCTGAACGCATCTGCTCTGTAGTTCTGGGTGGATACCTTTCCAAGGTTAAGACCCTATATCCCCAGAATTAAGTTTCATTCTTGGTAGTCAAATATTTCCCCAATCAATCAATCAATGAAAAATTTACTAACTTAAGAAGGCAAGAACCTGAGCTAACATTTAATGAGTACTTATGCTATTGAGCAGACATTGCACTAGAGTCTGCAAAGCTCACTTAGAATTTGTGAGTTTTATGAAAACTCTCTGAGATTATATACTATATTTTGCTGTGGATAATGTGCTCCCGTGTATAAGGCACACCCACACTTTTGGCTTAAACTTTCAGGAAAGAAAGTCTTTCATTCTAATTTTCTAATTCAAATTTTTATTTGTTTATATTTAGGCACTTGTTTTTTGTAGTATGAAGGAATTTTAGTATTTACTCTTTAAGATACTATGGTCTGGGAAATGTTATGTAACAAACAATTACAAAACACAAGAACACATACAAAATACAAGAAATTTTATGTACCACTAATAAATTTACAATATTTATGCATCATTGTAGACGGTCAAGAGCCCTCCATCACTGTCAATATCAGAAGTATCATCTTCCTCAATTCCTACAGTACTAATGGCTTCTAAAGATTCACTTTCCTCATCCTGGTGGATTTTTTCATCCCTAGTTCCATCCAAAGCTGCAGATGCCATATTTTTAAAACAATTTCACAACCGCTTCTTTCTTTATACTGTCCCACAATCTTAGGATCCAATCACAACCTGGACAATGGATGCTTTCCTGATTCTGCCTGTGTTAACTCATCACCAGCTGACTGCATCCAGGCCACCCACTCTTTCTTCACTAAGGCCTTAAAGGGAATTAGTACTACCCATATGTAATGGTCATCGTCATTTTTCCCTCAAAAAATTTGGGCAAAACAGTGCATACTATACATGGCAAAATACAACAAACATGACCAAAATTTATAAGTCTTTAACCAAGTAAATCTAAACATTCAGGAATTCGATGTTTACCCTACCCAAGACATATTGCACAAATTGTTGACGATGCATTTCTTATGTATTGATAAAGAAAAAGAAAAGCACTGGAGAGCAACCTAAAATCACGGCCATTTTTTTCTTTATACAAATGTAAACCCAGCAGTCTCTACATTTCTTTATTCATGTACTTGGAGGGAAACAGTCTGCCTGTTCTGCTGTATGCTCAGTTTTATTTTAGGCTGTTTTGGTTGCAAGTAGCAGACCAGCTTAACTCAGCTTAAGCAAAAGATTTCATTATAAGAATTTAGGTGGGCCTCACAAAGCCAATGTCACCAAAAGAATTGAAGTAAGTGTGCGTGAAGGCTATGTTAATCAGTTTGATGAAAATATTTCAAATTGTATTTAAAACCAGCACCTTGTACCCCATGATTGCATTAATGTACACAGCTATGATTTAATAAAAACAGGAATTGAAATAAGTAATAAAAGCTGTTAAGCACTCAGGCAGTCTGCTCTCTCTCTCTCTCTCTCTCTCTCTCCATAGTCCCTGGTCTCTCTGATTCTCTTTCCTTGTTTCTGTCATTCTTCTTTGTCATTTCTCTGTCTCTTTTCACTTTATGAGATGGGAGGCTGTTCAGTTCCACAGATATTTTACATGCTGCTCAGCTTCAGCCATTTTTAGAGACTAGCTAAATGACTCTGAGTATTACTTCCTTAGAAAGAGAATTTGATCTACTCAGAGTGATCAGGTTTCATCTCAGACCAATCAGCAGCAGCCAAAGTGGCAAAGGTCTTGCAACAACAACAATAAAAGTAAAATAAATGAAAGAGCAGAAACAGACATCTAGGGAGAATTTCTCAAAGAGAGGGGGTCAGTGTCAATTGAGCAGACACATGAATAATTTTATATTCCATACATAGTCTTATCCAAATTTTTTCTTACACAGAAAGAGCGTCTACATGTTACCATCTTATCAGATATTTAAAATGCACAATATTGAGAGAAGTCAATTTCCCAATGAGCTTGTAGTAGATTCAATTCGAAAATTTAGATCACTATTTCCAGCCACTATAAAATCATTAGGGATGATTTAATCCACACCTTAGCTGGTCCTTATGTAATTTTCTCCACGTTCCCAAATATATTGATGTTTCAGTTCAATGTAACTAGAACTAGAGAAAATCTGCAGAGGAAATGTCTTTTCTTATTATGTTATAATCATGTTTGTGTTCTAACAGGGTGGCTAAATGAAAGGGACATACTCAAATCACTGCAGGACCAAATTAGCAAATTGAATAGCTTTGGTATGTTCACAGAGTAACTGATTAAACCGTGCAACCTCAAGAGAGCCAAGATCCAATACGTAGAAATGTTATGTAGGAAGAGCCCCTGATCTGAGGACATAATTGCACATGGATAAAAGGATGGGGCAGAAAATGTTCACCCAAATTCTCCTTAATTTTGCCTGATTCAAAATAATTTTCTAGTCTTTAATGACAGAAATAACCATTGCATTGTTCCTTGTTTTTAATATAAGTAAATGTACACAAATGAAATTACCCTCAAAGATTGTAGTTTCTAGTTTTCTTTCTTTATTTCGAGATAGAGTCTCACTATGTCACCCTCCATAGAGTGCTGTAGTGTCACAACTCATGGCAACCTCAAACTCTTGGGCTTAAGCGATTCTCTTGCCTCAGCCTCCTGCGTAGCTGGGACTACAGGCGCCTGCCACAACACCTGGCTATCTTTTGTTGCAGTTGCCATTGTTGTTTAGCAGGCCCGGGCTGGGTTCGAACCCACCAGCCTTGGTGTATGTGGCCAGCACCCTACTCACTCAGCAATAGGTGTCAAGCTGTTTCTGGTTTTCTTTTCTTTATTTCTTTCTTCTCTTTTGAGACAGAGTCTCAAACTGTCACCTTGGGTAGAGTGCTGTGATGTCACAGCTCACAGCAACCTCAAACTCTTGGGCTTAAGCGATTCTCTTGCTTCAGCCTCCCAAGTTGGTGGGACTACAGACATTCACCACAACGCTTGGCTATTTTGAAGTTGTAGTTATCATTGTTGTTTGGTGGGCCGGGCTGGATTTGAACCTACCAGCTCCACTGTATGTGGCTGGTGCCCTAGCCACTTAAGCTATAGGCCCCATTTCTAGTTTTCTTAAGATAGACAATGCCTCCAAAGTAGATCACCAGAAACTTCTACTACTGGGAAATAAACTGCATACACACATCCATATTTTTTTTCTTCCCACGCAGCCATTGAAATGATAGTAAGAATGTTCGAAAGGGAATAAATGGTAATAGCTTATGGTAAGGGGAAATAGCATAAGAAGAAAAAGAAAGCAGATGGGACGACATGGAAGTCCACCTCCAGGGTGGAGGACGCCGTATACTCAACAGAACATTCACTGAACAATACTGAAGTTCAGGGAGGCTCCCTTTCAGAGAAACCCCAAGATCAAAATCAGCAAATCAGAGACCAGAAAGGAGCTATGGAACCATATCAGTCAGGGTCTAACCAGGAAAACAAAAGTCTTTCTAGGTATTGCAAACCTAGACGAATCACTGCATGAGCTGTGTTATCCTGATGATGGGGGAAATTGGAAATGACCAGAAGCTTAAGATGGTGAAATAAGTGCTCAGAAATTAGCACTAACCGTGAGGTTCTGTTTGAGTTTCAGTTTGTCGCCCTCAATAGAGTGCTGTGGCATCATAGCTCACAGCAAACTCAGACTCTTGGGCTCAAGTGATAATCTTGCCTCAGACTCCCGAGTAGCTGTAGTACAGGTGCCCGCCACAACGCCTGGCTATTTTTTTAGAGATGGGGCCTCGTTCTTGCTCAGGCTGGTCTCGAACCTGTGAGCTCAGGCAATCCACCCACCTCAGGCTCCCAGAGTGCTGGGATTACAGGCATGAGCCACCACACCCAGCCAGAAAATTTTTTTAAAACTCATTATAATGCTTGATACATGTCAAGAAAATATATTGTAGAATGTAGAGCCAAAGGCCCCAGGATTAGATAGTTATATATGATGAAAGAAAAATTAGGAGTTATAGTGACTCAAATCAGAAAGCCCAGTATGCCTACCTAAGAGAAATTCCTGAAAAAGAGAACCGAAAAAAATATACAGAGGAGGCAAAAAATAAAGCAGAAGAAATGGAAGAGGCAGTGGAGAAGAGTAAGGAACAAACTCCCAAAGCTAAAGAAACGTCCATGTGCCCTCTGGGAATGGGATGGAAGATCCATTAAGATCATTAAGGCATTGAGAAGAATGAGACAGACTCAACGCCTGTAGCTCAGTGAGTAGACGCCAGACACATGCACCAAGGCTGGTGTGTTCGAGCCTGGCCTGGGCCTGCTAAACAACAATGGCAACTACAACAACAACAGAAAAATAGCCAGGTGTTATGGCAAGCACCTGTAGTCCCAGCTACTCATGAGGCTGGGGCAAGAGAATCGTCTAAGCCCAAGAGTTTGAGGTTGCTGTGGAGCTCTGATGCCACAGCACACTATGGAGGGCGACACAGTGAGACTCTTTCTCAAAAAAAGAAGAAGAAGAAGAATGAGACAAATCCTTCAGTGCTCTGTTTGAGGGCAAATAAAAATGTGAGGCATGAAATAAAGACATTTTCAAACACACAGCGAGTTATCTCACCTATGCTAAAATAGACAAAGTAATTGTGGTTTCTTCTCAAAATAGCAAAAAAAGGAAATTGAAGGAAAATAGCCATGAAATTTAAGAAGTAGCACACCCAAAACCAACAGTAGAATGAAAAGAAAATACCTCAGAGTAGAATCTGTAACATGTGAGAAGAAAAAGTGGTCAAATCTGGAACATCAGTAAAGAGGGGTCTAACCATGATGTTTTCAAGAACAAATGGATTAGCGTCGACAAATCTTATAGTTAAAAGGCAGTATTATCATGGTGCTGAAATAAAGGCGTTAGTTTCTTCTGTCAACAAGTAAATAAAACAGCTAAAGTCTTATGTACGAGGAAGCCATGTACAAAATATGAAGAAAAGTGCCATGTAGAATGATTCTGAGCTACCCATGCGGCATAAAGAGCGAGCTCCACTTGACCTTCAGTCGTGGAAGATCACCTCTGATGTGGGCCAGGGTTAGTGAAGTAGCATTACACCTTTCTCTCACTTCCATGTGATTACAATTAATAGTTACTGTCATTGTAATGGCGAAAAACTTTATTGGTTCTGACTTTTAGAACACAAAGCATAATGTGATAAATATTTAATTAGCTATATTAGTACAAAATTTAAATAGTATAAACTTGGTCAACATGCAAAGAATGGCACAGCTAACAGAGCCAGGAAGGTATGCGGGGGAGGAGGAAAGATGTATGGAAACACTGATTTTCTATCTTAATAATGGACACAAGAGTTAATATCAGCTTTGATAAATAAAAAACAAGGTTTACTAGTGACATGGTGAATAAAATTTTTTAGGGAGAAAATAAAGGAGAAATAAGGAGCTGGTATACATTAACAAATTCATCACCCTCTACAAGAAAAGAAGGCATTTTAAGGTATAAATTTTGGGGTTCACAATTGTCAAACAATTTTAAGTTGTTAAAAGTAAAATAGAGGTGTGAGTATACGGTTAGGCACAAGGCTTACCAATTGGTAGGCTACAGGCCCATTTTGCAAAAGACGCCTTTGTTGTTTCTTTTCTGTTTTATGCAATGTTTAAGAACATTCAAAAGAAATGAGAAGAAAGATAACCAAAAGATGGAGATTTCCGTTTCTCCAGAAAAAAATAATTTTCGGAGAAGAAAAATGGAAGAAGCAGAAACACTAAGGTTACATTTCTACATAGAAGCCATTGGATAGCTGGCACGTAGCTCCCTCAGATGGAGACAGTGCTGTTCTACTGGCCACACTCCCCTACCCCCTAGTGACACTGTTCCTGCTGCACTTGGTCTGTTTACATCCCCTGCCCACCCTCTATGAGACTGGAGGTTATGACTCCTCATTGGGAGTTACAGAGTTGAATACCTGAACTCAGCATGGTTCCAGGTGGCTACCGCTGGGGCAAGTACACAGCTGGGAGATGCTACCCTTCCCAAGAGCTTAAAGCAGCTCTTTTATTTCTACATCTGTCAGTGTCTGTCTCTATGTCTACATCATGTCTGGCCCTGACAACAGTCTGATTTCAAGATAAAGTTCAAGGAGTAAAAAGAACTCGTGCTAGTCAAAGGGTCACATATGAGCAGGAAGATCATTTTCAAGGTAATGGTTCAGTGCCAGGAGCTGAACATGGGAGCTATAAACATAATCATAATTTTAAAAAGAGAAGAACTTACCTGCAAAATGGAAGTAACGTAATACTTCCCCGATCCTGGCTGTGGCAGACTGTTAGTCCTCCCAAATCTCTGCGCCACTGTACATTTCCCAGACCTCCTTGTGGTGTGTAGTGACAATGTTACCGAATTCTAGCTGGTGGGCTGTAGGCCACTAATGAGTCTGGCCCAGAAACTCTTTGCAAGCAATTCTTCAGGTCTCTCTTTCCCTTCCTCAGCAACTTGGATGCCAAGTATCCAAGAGAAAAAGGAGACCACCAACAACAAAACATACAACCCAAGTATTAATTGAGGTTATAATCTAACATTGGAATCGTGGGTGATTTTTATTGTATTATTTATAACTACATATGTCTTCCAAGTGTCTTATAATGAGCATGTAATACTTTTATAATTTTTAAGTAATTTTCTACACAGAAAAAAAATAATGATGTTTAGCTACAAGATGGAGGAAGCCTGATCCCAGTTGGATACTCATGTGACCAGGAAGGAAGCCTTTGTTGTGTTAAACTAATGAGATTAGGGTTTTGACTTTTACTACAGTTTTTGTTAAGTACCTACACCAATGGTTCTCAATCTTAGCATATTCAAAGTCACAGATTGCTCACGGGGGTTATAATATTAAATACCCTACATACTAGCACTGAAACAGTGAGTACTTACTGCAACTCAAGGGTGCTGAGAGGGAGACACAGGAAGAATGGGTAATGCCAGATTTCCAATGCGGAGTATAATGGTGCACTTATCTGGACTGAGATGACTATTAGCATTCTGGAAAGTGATGACTTCAAGTTACCTTGAAGCATAATTTCAGTTGCAGCATGATTATGATCTTCTGGGAAACCCAGGGACCAACAGAACAGCCTCCTCTGAGGTCACCCCTGTGGAGTAAAAGCAAGAGTCAGATTCCAGATGACAGTAAGGAGAGAAAACGTAACCAGACACTCCAAACAAAGGATCAGTAGGATTGTGGGAAGTCACACAGCAGACTCAGGACAGGTGTACAATCTCACACCGAGATGCCCATCCCTGACAGGTCTTCATTTCTGAATGGAGCAACAGTAAAAAGTTCATTGACAGAGAAGGGAAAGTCCCACAATTTTCTGCCAAGAATACTGGGAAAAGGCAAATGCATTTCTAATGACATGGAGTGACAGACTCAACCCTAGAGGTCAAAAGTAGCAAAAAGACAAAATTCAATTTTCTACCTTTCTTTTTACAGCTATGAAAAATGTGCATCAATAGAGAGGTTATCTCTACACTATTTTCACAATGATTATTTTACCATATTTATTTCACCATATTGTTCAATGTGTCACTGTTCCAAAAGGTAATTTTCCATCCTCTTCAACCAATTCATACCCTTCTTAATACCTACCGTAACAAGCCACACAAAGTATTTTTTCTTTTTATGTAATAAAGATCCTAAATTGTATTTTGCTCTTAGGGTTCAATTTTCTAATATTCAATTTGATAACTGTCTCACAATAATATAATAAATTAGCAACATTTTCCAGAAACTACTTTTTCTCTTTCGTTTCCTTCTCACAATAATATAATAAATTAGCAACATTTTCCAGAAACTACTTTTTCTCTTTCGTTTCCTTCTCTTAAGTTTTGCATAGATCTGATCACAAAAGCGATTCTGCCTGGACATCACAGTTAATATTCCTGAGGAGAACTTCGCTGCTGCAAGTTATTAATTGAAAATCTAATGAGAATGGTTTGATTACACTATTTGATTTTTTTCATTCTATTTGCACTCTAGTCGGATTTTCACTCTTGATGTTATTAAGTCTTCACATTTAAATTTTAATTCTCGTTCAGTAGCCCCCTGTTGTCCTTAACTTTACATGCCAAAAAACAAAAGTCTGGACCTTCTCTATCCTTTTGAGGAAAGTTGAACAGAAGATATGAAGTAAATTAGTTTCATTAAAGTTTTAATGTTATGAAATTTTAAGTATTTCAGTCTACTCATAAAAAGGTATCTTTTATTTGACTTTATTCATTTTTTAAATAGAAACAAGGTCTTGCTTTGACATCAGGCTGGGGTGTAGTGGTACAATCATAGTTCACTATAGCCTCGAACTCCCAGGCTCAAGTCACCCTATTGCCCCAGCCTCCCAGGTAGCTGGATTACCGTTGTGTGCTATATTGTATGTTTTTTTTTTTTTTTACAATAAGAATCATTAACCAACTGCTATCAACAGTGCATTTGACACTATGGAGAACTCAACAACAGGAAACAATTTCCTCCATTTTCTTAGAAGTAAAGTCATAAGCAGCTATGGTACTGATAATAAACATTGAGTTCCTTAAGAAAAGTAGAACTTAAAAGCTACATATCAGAAGACAGGTTATTCATAAGATGAACCAGTGAGATTTTCGTGGATGTCTGAACCAGGTTTTGAACAGCTATAGGATATTGAGTGTACAGAAGGTGCAGAGATTGAAATAGGCAACTCTAGATTCAGGAATAGAGAATAGCTTTGGGGCAGTAGCTATGAAGCAACATAGTCAGGAAGCTGACAAGAGGGAAATTGGAGCCAGACTATAGAAGTTTCTTTTCTTTTCTTTTCTTTCTTTCTTTTTTTTTTTTTGAGAAAGAGCCTCAAGCTGTCACCCTGGATAGAGTGCTGTGGCATCACAGCTCACAGCAACCTCCAACTCCTGGGCTCAAGCAAGTCTCCTGCCTTTGCCTCCTAAGTAGCTGGGACTACAGGCGCCCGCCACAATGCCCGGCTATTTTTTGGTTGCAGCCATCATTGTTGTTTGTCAGGCTGGGCTGGATTCAAGCTCAGGTGTATGTGGTTGGTGCCTTAGCCGCTTGAGCCACAGGCGCTGAGCCTAGAAGTTTCAATGGAATATTCACGAGTTTGGAATTTACCTGGTGGTCCCTGAGAGTGTGACAGAGAAGTGAGAAAATTAACAGTTTTGCCTTAAGAACATGACAGTTGCCAGTACAAAACAAGCTAAATAAAGGAAAGTGTGAAAATGGGATTGATGAGGTGTTGATGGGATATCGATAATGGGGAGAAATTATGCAGGTTGAAGCAGAAGAGGAAATCGGAAATCAAAGATGACTCTGCACTTGGGAGCCCGATTAACCGGCACGTCATTGAGCCATAAACACCAAAAGAGAAGTCGGAAGAAGGAGCTTGTTTGGGGGAAGATGCTGCTATAGTCTTGCTGAATTAAGGCCTGACCACGGTGGGAAAGAGGTGGAGGGAGGGCTGGGAGGGACGCAGAGCAGGCAAATGCAGAAAGGGAGCTGTAGCTAAAGGGGGGCTAAGAGTTAGTGCTAGGGCTTTGGGAAGTGGTTAAAGCCATGCAGGGAGGGGGTGATGTGGTGAGGATGTTAGGCCCCTCCAAATCTCTTGCTGAAATTTGATCTCCAGAGTTGGAGATGAGGCCAGCTGGGAGGTGTCTAGGTGATGGGGGCAGGTCCCATATGAATGGCTTGGTGGCTGCTGGGGGTAATGAGTGAGTTTTCACTATATTAGTTCACAGAAAAGCTGGTGGTTCAAAAGAGCCTGGCCCCACCTCTCTCCTCTCTTTCTCCTCCTCTCTTTCACCTTGACTGGAAGCTCCCTGGAGCCCTTGCCAGAGATGCTGGCATCATGCTTCTCATACACCCTACAGAACTGTGAGCCAAATGCAACTCTTTTCTCTATAAGTTCCCCAGCCTTAAGTATTTCTATGATAGCAATGCACCATTGAACTCCAATGAAAGAGCACAGTGATAGGTCCACCATTACACAATTCACTTTATTCACGAGAAACTAAAAACCCTGAGAGTGACCCAGCTCCTAGATCATCCACAACAGAGACAACGGTCGATACTGTAGATGGTATAGAAAGAGATTGATCAGGAAATTTCTACTTTCACTCCTGATTAAAGTCGAAATTGAAAGACTCGTATCAGTAATTTTTTTGTTTTCTTAGATAAAGTGTAGGTTTTACAGTTAGCTAGGTCATCCGACAAAGACAGAAATCAAATCGGATAAATTCTAACTCCTCAAATCCACCTGGGCTCTAAATCATTAATTTGGATTTTTCAGCATTAACCACACTGCTTATAACTCTATGTTTTCTGGCTAATCTTAAAGCTCCTGGAGGGGTCTTTGGTCCTACAAGCATTTGGCCCTTGAAAGAAGTTTAACTATTCTTTAAATATAGTAGTTGAATACTCATCCTCTCTGTTACAGAAATGTAAATCAAAACTGCTTTGAGATGCCCAACCTCAGTGAGAATGGCCCACATCACAACGTCCCAAAGCAACAGATGCTGGTGTGGGTGTGGAGAGAAGAGAACACTCCTGCACTATTGGTGGGACTGAAAATTAGTACCTGCTTTATGGAAAAAAAGTATGGAGAGTCCTCAAAAAAATAAAAGTACACCTTCTATTTGGTCCTGCAATCCATTACCAGGTATCTACGCCAGAGAGGAAAGGTTGTTTTGCAAAGACATATGCACTCAAATGTTTATAACAGCCCACATTATAATCACAAAGAGGAGGAAACAACCCAAATGCCCTTCCACACCTGAATAGATTAATAAACTTCGGTATACGTAAACCTTGGATTAGTATTCAGCCATGAAAAGGTGGCGATTTTGTATCCCTTGTTACAACTTGGATGGATTTGGAGAACACTCTCCTACGTGTCACAAGAATGGAAAGACAAGCATCACATGTGCTCAAGACTGATTTGAAATGTGTGGATTAACAGCAACATGGTCAAGTGAGAGAAAAACTCAGTTAAGTTCAGGAAGCGGGGAAGGGGTCAGCGGGTTCCTACTGAGCGGGAACAATGTGTGGATGTGCGGCCAATAGAAGGCTGCAGAGGGTAGAGCTAGGGATGATAGACGGTTTAGAGGTCCTGATTTATCAGTGAGTGGGTCTTCCCTTTGCTACCGCACAGACACGCTTCATGGATTAATTAACTATTGCCCTCAATTTACAAATGAGTTTGTAGAGGTGGAGAGGTTAAGTCACTTCTAAAAGACCACATTGGGTCAGCAGGGTGTTAAAACCTAAAGGAATAGGTTTACATTTAGAGCTTCTTGTCTGTAACAGAACAGAGATAAAGAAGTTCAGATTTTATCTATTTATGTCTTGTTTTTGGAGACAGAGTCTTGAGCTGTCATCCTGGGTAGAGTGCTATGATGTCAAAGCTCACAGCAATCTCCAACTCATGGCCTCAAGCGATCCTCTTGCCTTAGTTTTTCCATTTTTAGTAGAGACATGGTCTTCCTTTTGCTCAAGCTGGTCTCAAACTCATGAGCTCAAGCAATCCACTGGCCTCAGCCTCCCAGAGTGCTAGGATGACAGGTATGAGCCACCGTGCCTAGCCTATTTTTATTTTTTATTTTTTTGGACAAGCCCTTGCTTTGTTGGCTATACTAGAGAACAGTCGTTTCATCATAACTTCATAACTCACTGAACCTGGGCTCAAATGCTCCCATCTACTTGGGAGGCTCTAGTCCCAGCCTCCCAAGTAGCTGGGACTATTGGTACGTACCACCACACCAGCCTAAGTTTTCTATTTTTTTGTAAAGACAGAGTATTGCTGTGTTGCCCAGGCTGGTCTGGAACTACTGTCCTCAAAAGAGCCTCCAGCTTTGGCCTCCCATGGTGCTGGGATCACAGAAATGAGCCCCAGGCCTGGCAAGTTCTTTCTGCAAAACTGTGACTTCTATTCTTAGATGATGAGTTGTTAAAGTTCCCCTGTGGTTAGTTTTACATCCACAAGTCAGGGGAAACGTGTACTTTTAGGTGACAAAGAATTACAAATACATGACCTTTTAATAAGCCATACCTTTTTTTAAAAAAATTATTTTATTTTATTTTATTGTTGGGGGTTCATTGAGGGTTCAAGAAACCAGGTTACACTGATTGCATTTGTTAGGTAAAGTCTGTCTTATAATTGTGTCTTGCCCCAAAAGCTGTGTCACACACCGAATCCCCCAACCCCCTCATTCCTTCCCTTTCTCTGCTCTTCCTTTCCCAGAACCACATCCCTCCTTCTCTCTCTCTATTCTCTCCCCTTCCCCCACAAAAAGCATACCTTTTAAAATTAAAGACGAATGACAGTTCTTATTGGGAAGATAAAACATATCTCCATGCCGTCCCCACCTCAGAAATAAGCATGAACTGAGCCCAAACAAACATGGGATACGTATTTACTTGAGATTTATATAGCGTTTTTGAAATGATTAGGTGGATTGATTCTCTTTGTAAAAGATCTGTGGGATATTAGTTTTAAAGTTTTGTTTTTTCAATCATGAATAAGTTGAGGCAAAGTTACCTTCCAGCTTCTTTTTCTGCCTCGCTGCAATGTTTAAAACAGGGCAAGGAAGAGTTAACATGAGGCCCAGACAGTCCCCTGCTGAATGTCAATAGCTCCTTGTGAACTTGGGTAACCCAGCTGAGCCCTCTGCTTGCCAGAGCTAGAGGAGGTAATGAGCTTGACCCCTGTGACCTTCCCAAGGCTGTGTTCTGTCCTGCCTGGAGAAGCCTCTTTGCATATGACTCCTTCATCCTGCTCGGTCAAAACCCTTTTAGGAGAACTAGACCTGAGTCAGCCTCAAGAGGGGACATAATATAAATTAGTCAATGCTGGCTATAGGTTGCACAATATAGTAGGTGCTTTAAAAAAAAAAAAATTAATGGGAACACATCCTGGAAACCTCAAAAAGATTTCCAGGAACCATTATGACATCTGCCCTTCCAGTGTTATTAAAATAAATTGAAGGTTATATAACAGCTCCGTCAGCGCTGCACATTTCTTGTGGCGTTGTGTTTCATCAAATGCTTTCACCTTTCTGGGTTTGGTAAATTGATTTCCTTTGTGTCATTGTTTGCTTGTCACTATTTTCTTTGCATAGCCCTAAGGATATCATAGACACAATATTTATGTTATAGATCAACAGGATATTTTGTAACATTTTCATTGAATTCTTCAACACCATTTCATCCTTATTCTGTGTAATAAAAGAAACTTAACTAATTTAACCTCCTTTCAGTCTGTGTGTGTCAGAGGGTGCCAAAAAAACGTGTACACATTTTAAGACAGAAAAAAACTGTATTAAAACTGTAATATTCAAGTCATGTTTGACTTCTGTAATTACAAGGGATACAAGATACAATATGCAAGATAACAAACATTATGTATATGTACGTGCATTTTATTTCCTTTCTTTTTTTATTTTTTTTAAAATACATGTATTTTATTATTCTTCATTACATTATTCCCCCCCACCCCACCCCTCAGTGGTAAGACAGAATTGATTTACAGAAAAGAATACAGAAAACACTAAAGCTCCTGGTAGAGGGAGAGATTTCAAGTGGGGAGAGAGAAGCTCTCTCCGTTCCTCTCCCGGTCTTTCCCCGTCTCCTCCT
>CAUYRH010136339.1:0-19804 GCA_963574655.1 Perodicticus potto | reverse complement strand
ATATTTGCATATTTTGAATCAGACAAAAGCTTGATAACTAGGATCTATAGAGAACTCAAATTAATCCACATGAAAAAAGCCAACAATCCCATATATCAACGGGCAAGAGACATGAATAGAACCTTCTCTAAAGAAGACAGACAAATGGCTAACAAACATATGAAAAAATGCTCATCATCACTAATTATTAGAGAAATGCAAATCAAAACCACCCTGAGATACCCTATAACCCCAGTGAGAATGGCCCACATCACAAAATCTCAAAACTGCAGATGCTGGTGTGGATGTGGAGAGAAGGAAACGCTTTTACACTGCTGGTGGGACTGCAAACTAATACAACCTTTTTGGAAGGAAGTATGGAGAACTCTCAAAGAACTCAAGCTAGACCTCCCATTTGATTCTGCAATCCCATTACTGGTCAACTACCCAAAAGGAAAAAAATCCTCTTATGATAAGGACACTTGCTCTAGACTGTTTATTGCAGCTCAATTTACAATCGCCAAAATGTGGAAACAGCCTAAATGCCCACCAACCCAGGAATGGATTAACAAGCTGTGGTTTATGTACAGTATGGAATATTATTCAGCCACTAAAAAAATAACATAGACTTTACAGCTTTTGTATTAACCTGGATGGAAGTGAAACACATTCTTCTTAGTAAAGCATCACAAGAATGGAAAAGCATGATTTTTCCCATGTACTCAATTTTGATATGAGGACAATTAATGACATGGTGGGGGTGGGGGAGGGGAGAGCAGAGAGAGAAAGAGTGAAGGAGGGGTGGGGAAAGGAAGAGCAGAGAGAGGGAAGGAGCAAGGTGGGTGGGGTCTTGGTGTGTGCCACACCTTTTGTGGGCAAAACACGATTGTAAGAGGGACTTTACCTATCAAATGCAATCATTGTAACCTGGTTATTGGGGGGAATTGTGCAGTTAATAAAAGTTATCTTAGAGTAGCTTCTTCCTGGAGATACTTTTACTAATGTAGATTTCTTTTTAATTTTTTTTTTTAACCAAAGGGCAACTTTTCAGAGCTATTTCTCTGTCTGCAGTTTCTCAAAATATTCAGCTCAAAATATGCAAAAGAAATATATTTTGGGGTTGGCATATTCTGGTCTCATAGAGTCATATTTGGGGGTGGTGGGTCCAGAGCCCCAGGGAGGGTGATGGGAAAGTTCTGAGACTGGATGGTGGTGATGCTGAACCACATCTTGAGTTTCCTCAATGACATGGACTGGTCCGCTTTGAAATGGTTAGGATAATAAACTGTATGTTATATGCATTTGGCCACAGCTGAAATAAACAAAGAATGCATTAAAAAAGTGCTCAAAAGAACTGTAACCTCTTTTGAAGAAAATAGGTCTCCACTCTTCCTCTCATCCTTGCATACTGATCACCTACTATGTGCCAGGCACTGGTCTAGAGGTGAAGGCTACGGGCATGAACAAGACAGACCACGTCTCTACTGTGAAATCTCATAAACCCCAGGGGAAGGGAGAGAAGCTTTAAACAGTTAGAAAAAAATGGTGGTTTCAGAAGGTGTGAAGTGTTGGGAGGGCAAGGAAAGCAGGAGAATGAGGGTGAGGTGGGGCAGAGACTGGTAAGGTGCGGTGGCAGGTAGGACACCAGGGGAGGGACAATTCAGCTGAAGACTAAGGATGCCTTCATGCCCCCATCCCCATCCCACTGGGTCAGAGTTGGAAAGCTGCATAGGAGGGACACTCAAGCATAGGGAGCCCCGGGTATGAAGCCCTGAAGGGAATAGATTTCTGTTCCAGAAAGGGGAATTTCTGTTCCCGGTGTTGCTGGAGTAAGGACGGAGAAGCAGATGACCAGGACTCTGTCAAAGGATGTTACGTCTCTCCAAGGAAAACTAGGAATATCAACCCACTGCCTTCCCGGCACAACCTCAGCACCCAAACCCTGTCTCCTTCACACACCCAGCTCCTGACGATGCTCCGGTTGCGTCCTCCAGCCGCACAGCCGGGTCTGTCCTGGCTGCCCAGGGCCCAGCTTCTCACCTGGCTGCACACAGGAATCACCCCAGGTCGTCCTCAAAGTCTGTATGTTCAAGGCCCCTGGACCACTTGACCCAGGATCTGGGGAGGGAGGGAGGAGTTCCTGAGCTCTGGGACTTGTTTAAACACCTGAGCTCCGGGGTGTTTAGGCTGCTCCTGTGCCTGTCTCTACCTGCTGATTCATTCTCACGTCATAGTCAGCTGCAATGTGCTTCCTCAAGTGCAAGATGCACATTACATATCTCTCCTTGGATAAGGCATTTGAACCCCAAGCAGTGAGTATCAAGCAAGGAATTTGAGGCCCAGTGACACCCAGTGAGGAGGAAGGGGGAAATTCAGATGACCCTAAGATACCAATGATTCATCTGCAGCTGCTATTTTACACGGAGGCAAGGCTACTTTCCCTGGGTCCCCTTAGGTAGATGTGTCAGGGAGACGTGGTTGGGGTGGGCTTCAGGCAGAGCCATTCACTGGTTTGCACACCTTGATTTCGGGAGGAGGAGCCAGCAGATGCTCCCGTGGGGTGGGGCCACCTCTGCCTCCACCTTGCATCCTCTGTGTTCCAGAGGGACCTTTCTGGAATATTCCCTGTGAATAAAGTGTCTGCCTTGCCTTCCTTAGCTCTGTGTGAATTCATTTCATCCCCACTGCAGCAATCTGCATTAGATCCTCCCATTATTCTCGTTTTGCAGTTGGGGAAACAGAGGCACACAGAAGCCCAGTAACCTGTGAAGGTCACGCAGGTGATCAGCAGTGGATGCAGGCAGTGCGGCTGCAGGGCCCACAGTCTGAATTGCTCCTGGATCCTGATAAACTCTGGCTGTTCTCTGACTCTCTGGGATGTAAACACAATGCTGGAGAAAGGGGCAGTGCCTCGGTCCCTCTGCGTAGCTGCAACACAGCACCATAAGCTGGGCTTATACATCACAGAATGTTATTGCTTACAGTTTCAGAGGATCAAGGCAGCCGCACATTGAGTGTCTGCTTCTTGGTTCATGAGCAGCTATCTGCTCTCACGTCGCAGAAGAGGTGAGGCAGCTCACTGGGGTCTTTTTCCTACTAATCCCATTCATGGGGGCTCTCACCTCTGAATCACTTCCAAAGATTCCCATCACACTGGGAATCAAGTTTCAACATATGAAACTTAGGGGGACACGAGCATTCAGTCTACAGCAGGTGGGCAGCTCAGATCCTCAAGATTTAGAGACCTCCCAAGAGAAATAGTGGGCTTAACAAAAGTTGCATTTCTCATTCACCAAACTGGGAGACTTAGATGTTTTCCTGTTCCAAATGCAAACCACTGGGTAACTTCAGGGCAAGAGCAGCTGCTACTGAGGACTCTGCCTCTGCTTGCGTCCCTCGGCTGGAACCGGCTCTCTGGGCCCCATGGCCTCCTTCCTGTCCTCTCTCTTCCTTCCCCTCCCTCTGATGGTCACCATTTGTTTAGCACCACTGGGGACCGTTTCAGTCTAAGTGGATGACTCCTCCCCACAAACCTTTGCGGTCAGAATTCGCATCACCCCCATTTTATAGAATGGAAAACTGACAAACAGCAATATAAAGGAAATTGCCTGACAGATCCATGCTGGGTCAGTGGCCAAGATGGCACGCAAGCCCCGTGTGGTCTTGGCCAAGTCTTAAGCCATTGCTTCTTCTCCATTTCCTGTTTTTCCTCTTTTCGTTTTCCCCTTGACTCTGGATGAATATTTATATTCTTATTTTTTAATAAGGGAAGATGAAGATTGGTCAGGGAAAGAAAAAACTGGAAGGAGGAAGGAGTTAAAAATCACTTCTCCTTGTTAGCTGATTACAGGATTCTTTTGGGCACCCCACAGCTGTGGTTCTGTACGCAGGCCGCTCCAAATTGCACCGAGGCAAGAGACGTTTCACAATAATCATGCAGAAGCTATTTATTCCTGGCTGCTAATGTAGATGCGGTCCGCCCACTTCATATCTGCATAATTGGTGCTACAGCAGAGGACAGAAGTCACTCTCAGCAGAAGTAGCTGGCGTGAAATACAAGTGGTCCCACCTCCCAGGGATGCTGCAGTTCTCTCTTGGGGTCTCACTCAACCCCACCCCATTTCTTAGAAGCCCCTCTACTAGAAAGGATGGGGACTGTCATTACAGGTGGATCCTGATTTCTGGCTATCACGGACACCTGTGGGTTTTGCCTGTTGGCCATTTTCCTTTAAGAACTGCCCCTCCCCATGGGCTCGGGGGCCCACCCAGTTCATGTGCCACAGATGAATGTGAGTGCAAGCCTGGAAAAATCCAAGACCCACAGTCTCATCCCCAAAGATGGGCTCCGTAATGGTTGATGACCCAAAACAGGCACATGAGCACTTCGTTGGAAATCTTAGTCTAACTTTTGGGAAAACACGTCTCTTCCCACCCTGGGATTGTCCAGTCTGCAAGTGTGGTTTCCATCTCGCCGCAAGAGCCAAATTCCATATCCTCAGTGCTTAATGACAGTGGGCTGGGTGTTCGTTCAGGGCCATCTTTTCTCTCTCTCGTGGGACCTACAAAATGTCTTTCTATCTGCTCAGTAAAAGCCAAGCCTCTTCCCTATTTTCTGCAGCTGTTCATCACAACCACTTCTGTCCCTTACTTGCCCTCCTGCTTCTTCCTTGCAGTTAAATGTGGCCATGTGGCTGTGTCCTAACCTAAGTGACACAGGCGCTCTTCCACCCTGGTTCACAAAGTCTCCCAGTGCCATCCTCTTCTCCCTCTTGTCTCATGGAGCACCTGGTTGCCAACACCCAGGGTCAACTGTGTCTGCATGTTCAGAGGGCAGCGCCTGCATCAGCCTGGGGCCCTGAATGGCTACGTGGGCTGAGCCTCCTGCCCTCTGTCTCCACTCCTCCTGTTCCCTAACTGACTTTATATGAGCAAAAATAAACTTTGGTTTGTTAAGCCATGAATATTTGGGGGGTTGTCTGTTGTAGCTGCATTAACCTTAATGAAACACCATTGAGCGGTCTTCCTCCCACTATCCCACGTGCGAGGAAAATTTATACAGTCCCTGTTCAGAATGATCCTCTGCTCCATCAGCCATTTCTCTAACTCTGTTTTTTGTTGACCTGTCTTCCCAAGATCTCGCCCTTTGAAATCTCACACTAAAAACTGGCTCCTTCTGTGCCAAGCTCTGCTCTGATGCAATCACACACAGGCCTGACTGGACAGAGAAGGGGAAGGAAGAGAGCAAAGGAAGGCCAAGGGGACCCTGAAGCCCCTGGGTGTTGTAGTGTCAATGCACAGGGTAAGGATTGCAAGCTCAGGGGATGGAATAAGGAAGTACCGGAGGGAAATGACAAGGCAAGAGAGCTGGGGGGTCTGGGTCTCCCAGCACCTGGGCAGTTTGCCAGTTGAGGCTCAGTGACAACTAGTGCTATGAGTCCCCAAAATAGAGAGGGCTGGAGAAATCCAGGAGGGCTTCCTGGAAGTGGGAGTTAAGCTTCCTTTTAAACCATGAATAAGACAGACTGGGCAGAGGAGAAGACAGGGCGCATCAGGTAATAAGTACAAGTGTCTGTAAGCATGTGAAGTTGGGAAATGCACAAATTCAAATATCTCCCTCTCAGCTGGGCATGGTAGCTCACACCTGTAATCCCAGCACCCTGGGAGACCACAGCAGATGGATCAGGAGTTTAAGACCAGCCTAGGCAAGACCCTGCTCTACTAAAAATAGAAAAAAAAAAAACTAGTTGGGAGTTGTTGTGGTGGACACCTATCATCCCAGCTACTCAGGAGGCTGAGGCAGGAGGATCACTTGAGCCTAAGTTTGAGGTTGCTATGAAACTATGACACCGTGGAACTCCACCCAGGGTGACAGAGTGAGACTCTGTCAAACAACAAACAAACAAACTTCTCCCTCTCTTCCTTTCCATACAGCAAGGTCCTGCCTGAGCTTAAACTGCAGGAGAAGGGATGTGACACTCCAAGGACAATTTTCAGGCAACAAGGACTTTCGACATCACAGAGGGAGATGATGAAAATGCGTTCTTTCCTGGCTGAGAGAGAAGTGAGAGGAATATTTTCTGTCTACTTTTATTCAGCCTGGCAGTCACACCAGGGTAGGAGCTGAGTCTTCTGCAGAGCTCTGACTCCTGGGCCTTGGACAGTTGCCAGAGCCTGGCACGTGGTGGCATTTTGGGGCTGAAGGAGGGAAGTGGATGGGCTAGATCAAGCTTCCCCCAGTCTTCTGACCACAGCCCTCAGGTCACCTACTTTACATGGTCACCAATGCACACACAGAAATGCCCACACATACACTTCACATGTACACAAATGCACACACCAGCATGCACACATTCACACTCAGGCACACAAATGTACACACATATACACACTTCATGGCTTCTGGAGGCCACCCACACCCTGGGCTCATGGCTATATTCCTCTGACCTCTGCTTCCATCTCACATTTTCTCTGACTCTTGTCTGTACTTCCCTTTATAAAGACCCAGTGACCACATTGGTCCCACCACCATAATCTCCCCTTCCCAAGATTCTTAATTTATTCACTTCTTCAAAGACTTGTTTGCTCTGTAAGGTGACACATTCACAGGTTCTGGAAAGTAGAACACTAGCATCTTTCAGGCCATTAGTCAGCCTAACACAGCTGAGCATTTCAGAAGCAGACCCTGAGGTGGGTGCAGAGTCAAGTGCAGGAGTTAAATTCTCATTCTGCCCCTGAAGCATTCGCCCTGATCCTACATCTGCAGGGCCTGAGGCACCAGCCCCTCCTTTATCTTGCATCTGCCTGCTTCCCTCACATCACCTGAGTCCAGGCACTGGCCCTCCAAACTGTCTCAACTCCAGGCAAAGGGACTGGGATTTCAGCAACATCTATGATTGGCTCAAGAACCGCCTCCCCCACCCCCACCCTAGGACAGATGTCAATTTCCAGGCATTTCTGGCTCTCTCTGCAGTCAGGCAGTGGGCTCTAGCTGGTCCCCGGAGGAGACCAGCAGTGTGAGCTGTTAGAAGGAAAAGCACCCTGGGGAGCCATTTGTATCCCCAGCATCTCCTTGTAGGATTAGGCTGCAGGCAGGGACGGGTGCTCAGAAAGGGTGGAAAGGCTGCTCACTGGATTTTCAGGGAGCATGGCCTGAAAATGCTGCACTTACCACAGGCTGTGCGCTTGGTATTCCTCATTTTATCTGGTTCTACTTCATTTTTTAAATGCTAGTGACAGCATATTCAATCAGCATTATGACCCCTGCCAGTTGATCACTGTTTATAAAAGGCTGGAGCAGATCATGAGTCAATATAGGGCCTGGCCACCCGACAGTTCTGGACAGACAGGACTTGACCTTGGAATCACAGTGACACTGAAGTCACACTGCATTCCACCATTGTTACAAGACAGGAGACATGGACAATACATAAAGAATGGGCTTGGCTGTGTGCTAATAAAACTTTATTTACAAAAACAGGTAAAGGGCCAAAAAGAAGTAGATACTTTCTTTCCTCAGTCAACAAAAGGTAAAGTAGCAGTCCTTGCCTCTTTTTTTCTGTTCAACTGTCAAAAGAATAGATTTCTTTTCTAATCAGTTTGCATCCTGGAGCCCTCAGGTAGAGAGAGTGACAGCTTCATGTGTGACAATAGATGCCTGTTGCCATTGTGGTTTGCCCTGGCTGGAGTTCTTACCCTGTCTGGGCTTTCTAATTTCTCAAACAGGATTCTTTGGGCTAAATTTTTCTGTCATTATTACAACTAGCCAGAAAATATTGGTAATTTTCAAAGCAAACAAGGAAATTTAAATTTTTCAATTGGTAAAGTAACAATCCAGCAACAATTGTGAATCACTTCAAAATATACAAGTGTGAACATGAGGCCATGTGAAATCCTGACACTCCGGGGAAGTGGCAGTGACTTCCCCCCCTGAGTAGGTGGTCCTTGAAATGTAGCCCCTCAGCCGCCCCTCTAAGGGGATGCTCCCGGGCTCCCACTACAGAATCCCCAGGGAAAGGCAGTACTTTTGGAAAGGTGACTTGGTTTGCAGGTTGGCAAGTGGCATTACATTATTAAATAGCATTTATATTCTCTTTCGGAATGAAAAATAAATGGCCATTCAATGTGAAAAATTTGGAAGAGTACAAAGGATAAAAGAAATTTATGCTTTTATCCAGGGTCCTGTCCCTTACAGAATTTTAATATTATTTCTATTCTGACTTTTCCCTTGATTATTTTTATTGGTGCAGTTACTGTCATCTAATATTATCTTCTTTATAAGTATTCAATTTGCACACATGAAAAGGATACATTGGACCCCAAGTGACACAATAATCAATTCATAATGACTTAAAATGACACTGTGTATATTTTTGTGGGAAGGCAGAGTAGAAGCACCTGGGGTTTGTGTGGGGACTTGGTGATGGTACCAGACTCTTCCCTTTCTTTTCCATTATGTGTTAAATGCATAAATTTCTTCCCTCATATTTTCTGAATTGCTCACTTTATTGGTTTGTTTAAAATGTTAACAAAAAATCAGATTTGCATTAGATACACATTGACTATACACAGATTTTACTACATTCTTTCTGCTAAGAGAAAGAGAAAAAATAATTTATATAATGGGAGTGACCCTGTCTTCTCTTTGCCTCTAGGGTGAGGGTGGGTGTGGCACTCCTGTCCCCTCAGACAGTCTGAACCCCTAAAGGCCTTTCATAAGGAAACACCCCATAACCTTTGGCATATTATTCTGTATTTAGGGGCCATGGAGAAGATTTCTCAAATCCTATGTACCAGAATTTGTCAAAATATGCTTGTAAAGACCCACATAGTATTTTTAGCTTTGTCGCAACTACTACATTCCACCATAGTTACAAGAAAGCAGCCATAGACAATACATAAAAGAATGGGATTGGTTGTGTGCTAATAAAACTTTATTTACAAAAACAGGTAAAGGGCCGGATGTGGCCCACAGACTACAGTTTACCCTCCCTTGCTATACACAAGTTGCTACTTTTGCCTTAGGGAAGCTGCTTAATCTTCAACCTCCTTCCCAGCCACACAGTAGGAGGCTTGGAAAGTGTGGCCCCCCTTTTCCTCTGCCCATCTCTGACTCCCACTCACAGGAGTGAGTTCTCTGATGGGGGCAAGTACAGTTGCTAGGACTTAGAGTACCCCTACCCCTGTACAGCAATGGCCTCACCTCTTCTCTGGAGCCTGTAAGAAGGTGGCTAAGCTCCACATGGGTGTGGCTCAATTGGAGCCAGAAAATGATTAAAACTCCATGTGGCCACAGGACAGAGCATGTCCTCCAGCCTGAGCAACAATAGAGCAGATGGACTTTCTCCCTGTCTAGTTCCTCTATTAATTCTCAAAAGATTCCAGCTGACAGGCTGAGCTCAGAGTCTGCCCAGACCCTGCCTCACCTGGCCCTGTGCCCCAGGAGGCTGAACCAGTGGGACCCTGCCCTCTGAGTACAGGTGGGTTTGGCCAATGAGCATCACCAATAAGGAGTGTGTGAAGAGGGGGAGACTGGGCATCTGCCCCCACTGCTCCCTCCCTGCAACACCACTGTGGCTGTGCAGCATCCATCCACCCAAGGTCATGATTCCTAGCTTAGGACTCTATCTAACCCATCATCCTATCCAATTTCCAGGAAGTCTGGGAGGGGTGGGAAGGGTGGCAGGTCACCCCTCTCAGCAACCCCAAATCTGCATTACTTCTTTGATTTCCCCAAAGCCTAATTATTCCTTTGTAAAAAAACCCCTTTATAAATCTCTCTCCAGATCACCCAGTTTGAGTCCACATGTCTTGCCAGCTGAAACATTGACAAATACAAAGTGGGGAGGGAACAATACCTCATCTCTTTACCGCATGCCCCAATTCTGGCTTTAGATTCCCCAAAACATACGTCCACTCAGAATGAGATCTTATTTGGGAAAGGGTCTTTCCAGGTATAAATAAGGGACAAGTGAAGATGAGCTCACACTGGATTAGGGTGGGCTTCAAATCTAATGGGAGGGTCTTTGTGAAAAACAGAAAAGGGCATACTCAGACTCAGGGGAAATGTCACTCTATGAGCCTGGAACAATACAAACACCAGCAAAGGGCAAGTGGGGCCACCAGGAGTTGTTAGAGGCAGGAAGCTTCCTCTACTAGAGAATTTGGAGGGAGCACAGCCCTTCTGACACCCTGATTTTGGACAGAACTGTGAGAAAATAAATTTCTGTATTTTAAGTAACCAAGTTTGTGGCAATCTGCAACAGCAGCCTGAGGACATTGATGAGGGTTCTAACTGACCAGTGATGTCCAGCACCTCTGAGGAGCTTCTGCATTTTCCATGTAACAAACCAGAAGGTTTTCCTCAGTAGACAGTGGTGCTGCACTGGAAAGCATCGTTGCCTTCCAAAATGTCTTTCTCCATGGGTGATGGTGATGAAGAGAATTCCATTTTTCCAGGGAAACTCAAGTGATGCCCTCCTAAGAAAGGCTTATTTTATGACGCCAGCCCTAGAGGGAAGACGGGTGTAGGGGAGACCCACCACGCAACGTCTGCATGGAGACCTCCATTGCTCCAAGCTTCTGTTTTCTCTGATTCAAAAGTGTCCTTTTGTTTGCTTTTCATTTATGATGAAATCCCAGGCAGCCTCACTTCCTTCCTGTGCCCAAACCAATACATCCTTGTCCAAGTACAACTGCATGACATTCATCAGCCAAGTTTTAATTGCCGGGAAAAGCCGTGCTTCTAAGAATCCATGAGTTTTGTCCACTATTGTGCCAGGGATATTCTGGGTTGCAAGCCTTTGCATATTAGTAGATTCATGAACATGGAAAGGACAACTTACTAACAAGGTTTCAATGAGTGTTATTATGGAGAAATTTCCCTTGGAATTTGACTTGTTTATTTAGGAAAAATACCACCAAGTTGAAGCTGGAAAAACTCATAAGACCACAGATATTTTAAAAGTTTATTATGTATTTGAAAGAAATTAAATTAGTGACCAACACTTATGTATTAGAATATAAACATTACATAAAACTTAGTCAATTCAGTCACAATGGGCCCCTATTCATATATGATTGGCCAGAGTTGAATATAAGGCTACGTCTTTAATGGAGATACCAGTTTTCCACAGTCCCCATCTCTCCTTATTGTCTGAAACCTGCTCTATTCAACACATTCACATTGCCTGACTGGCTTCTCTAGATTTGAGTTTGTGGCCTCTGGTATAGGGACGGCTTTGTTTACATCTTATTCAATAATTTTTTATTGAGCATGAAAGTTGGGGCAAATACCATTAGTCATACATTCGCAAATCAGACAGGCACAGTCCCTGTTTCAGGGGGCTTATATTCAAGCAGACAACAAAGGCCCTAATATTGTATGGTGGAGAAACACAATTTAGCATTTGCAATGCTATATCACACATTTAGGACTTGGACAATAACATTTTTGCTGTGTTAATTTTCACTTCTTGGTGGCAAGGTATAAAGTTTCAGTCATTCTGGAAAGTTACTCACCCAATTTTGGTTATATTTGAGATTCTTATTGGTCTTGGGAATGTTAAGCTTTTTTCCTGAATTCCCAACTTCATCTGTGCCTTCTAGCCTCTCAGCAATACCATAATTGATAGCTCAGGATTATCAATATTCTACAAAACACACACACACACACATAAATTTTGAACTTGTCAGTAATTAAAATCCTCATCCAATGAAAACTCCTTAACCACCCTTCAGAAACTGCAAACTTAAAACCTTCATTTTATGATCAGAGGGTTTGCTAAGAAATTTTAGAGAAAATCTCTTCACTTCTCTAGGACTCCTATGATAAGGCTACACTCACACTGATGATCTCCCTGAGCATGAACACAGAGTCAACTTATTAGCAACCTAATTACTTCTGCAAAATTTCACTTCTCATACCTGGAAGTATAATATAATCTCCAGCAAGAATCTCATCATATGCACAATACCTGAGGTCAGAAAGGAAAGACTCAGAAGCCATTTTAAAACTAGGCCATCTTAATCAGACAGTAGAGAGACCTGATTGAATTTGGTGCCTCCCTACCTCCCTCCTTCCTAAACTCCCTCCCTTCCATCTGGATCCCAGACACAACACCTGGAGGTGTCATTGCCCTGGAACAAACATCAGGCAACAAAATGCAAATGATAATATAGAAAAATAGAAGCCAGGTCTATGCAACAAAACTGTACCACTTCACAATGCCTGGAATTTCTACTTCTTGACTTCCAGTAATGTGCATCAGATAAACTCTTATTTTCCTACACTGCAAATATCAGAATGTTCTGCCAATCTCCCAAACACAACCCTCTCTGATATGCCAGCCTGGCCCTTCTAATTCCCCTGGATGATGTTATCCACCCCAACTCATACATATTTTTTTGATCAAGAATGGAGGTAGGGAGGGCAGATTCCAGACCCACATCTCATTTGTTTCTCTCTTTTTTTCTTTTTCTTTTTTGAAACAGAGTCCACTTCATTGTCCTGGGTAGAGTCTCATGTCATCATTGTAGCTCAAGGCAGCCTCAAACTCTTGGGCTCAAGAGAGCCTCCTGCCTCAGCCTCCCACGTAGCTGGGACTACAGGTGCCTGCCACACTCCTGGCTAGTTTTTCTATTTTTAGTAGAGATGGGGTCTCACTCTTTCTCAGGCTGGTATCAAACTCCTGAGCTCAAGAAATCCCCTAGCCTTGGCCTCCCAGAGGGCTAGGATTACAGGCATGATCCCCTGTCTCTCTTGATGCCTGATCTCCACAGGGGAGGGCACTGTGGCCAGGGTGCTTCTCCAGGATTCCAGCAGGGACTGTCAGCTTGTTCCAACCTGGTTTGGTTACAGCCCCATTTTCTTCTCTTCCCCGCCCGCCTGCTGCACATCTAATTCAAACCACCAACTCACACAGAAAACTGCATCACCTTGCTCTGTGCGTTCACCAGCAAGGAGCCTAACGAGGTCAGACAGGTAATGTGATTCTCTCACGCTCTCGGCCATCTGAATAAAAAGGGGTTTGACCTGGTTTTTATTTCATAAAGCAGCCTGGGAATATTGGCTCAACAAGAAGAATGTCGCTTTTCATTGGACGTTCAACATGTGTTCTGTTTATGCAATAAAATAAGAATCGTTGGTCTTTGAACAGAGTCCACACCCGTGACTTCATCCCTTTGAAGCATCTGCCCCACTTTGCAGTGTTGAGGGAAATAACTTCAGAGAAGTTGGGGTCTTATCGTCACCTTTCTATACCTATAAGAGCAAGAAGCAACTGACCGTCCAGGAGACCCCCACACACCAGGGAGCAGACTATGCGATGAATTAGACATCATTTCCACTGTATTCTTGTCCTGATTGGTGGCAAGGTGTCTTGGTCCTTGTTAATGTGAATCAAGGAAAAAAATAGATTAAATGTAAGAATTGGGGAAGCTAAACTCACACCTACAATTACTTGAGTGCTCACATCAAAGCCCTGCCTTTAAGGATGGGAAAACAAAGCGATGAAGCCCATTTCCAAAGGTGCCAATGAAGGATATTTTATTCACCTGGTCAAACTACCGGTTTGAAATGAGTGAGATCTCTATGGCTTACACATCACGTTGTATGGCGATATTAATCAGACAGGGAGAGACCTGATGGAATTTGGTGCTGATAAGAAGTTGTCAGATGCAGGCAGATCTCTGGGGTGCAGTGCACAGGTGCTGAGCAGGCTGCTGGCATCAGCTTTCCTGGTGTCAACTGGGGGCCCAGGCTGACCCAGCCAGCTTGCTGCAGAACAAGACCTTGACATTGCCAATCAGGAGCACAGCCAGACACCAATGCCTCTTCTGGTTTAATTCTCTGTTCACTTCAAGCATCTAGGTTTTATGGTGGTGTCTAAACGTGGAAAAATAGAACAAATGGGAAATTTTAAAATATCTGCTGTGTGTGTAACTTTCTTTCATGAAGGTCTTAGAAATTAGTAATTCCTCCCTTTCTCCCTGAAAGAGGGAAATAGCAAAATCACAGTGCTGGGATTGGGGCAGATTGGGATTCAAAGTCCTGCTGTGTCACTGTCCAGCTGTGTGATCTTGAGCAAGGAGCTTAGCCTCTCTGAAACTTGGTTTTATCATCTGTGCATAAGACAAGAAACCACGTCTGGCTGGGATACTGTGCTGGATTACGTGAGATGTTTTGCTTCAAAGGTCCAGCACATGCCAGATGTCCCTTCCTTTCCCCTAGGCTTTCTTCAGGGAAAGACTGCTTCTTTAATCATGGAAGCCCAAATAAGCTAAACCACAGGAAATTAAAATTTCAGGGATCACAAGATCCTAGAGATTGTCTCAGGCTATACTCTCACTTACAGATACTATTAAAAGAAAGCTAAAGAGGTCAAGTGGCAAGTTCAGCAAAGCAGCAGGTCAGCAGCAGAGCAAGGGAGAGCCCACAGGGCCAAAGAGCCCTAGATCCTTGCAGGGGCTGTGTGCAGCTGCAGCCACAGAAAACAAAAGTGACTTGGCTTAAGTAATGCTGGAATTTATTTTCTCATTCATAAAAGGGCATCTGAGCCAGGGCTGAATAATTTACATCTCCAAGGATGAGTCTCCTGGCTACTTTGGGCTCTGCCATGAGGATGCCAGCTCTATCCTCAGGCCAGCCCTGTCACGGTGATAAGTCCGAGGTGCTAATTTTCATTCACAGCCATGCCTGAAGGAAGAAGAGTCATCCAAAATTATTATGCAAAGAACTAACAGAGTTTTCAGGCTTGAAGCATGAAGGGAATTGAGAATGGTGATGAAGGGATTCCATGAAGTGAAAGGTCCCAAAACAATGAGGTTGCTTAAATGATGTAACCAATCCTAAATCTGGCCATAGCCCATCCTATAACTACAGTGCGCTGTCTGAATAGAATAGCTATTCCTATCTAGAGAACCCAGGATCTGGAAAGCATGACTTAAACGAAAAAAAGAAAAAAAAGCACCAATTCAGTCTGCAAGGCAAACTCAATAAAAAGTATAAAACACACACAGGACCAAGACTTAGAAAGATCTACTTTCATCCCTTGGTTTATCCAGAACAGCATCCTTCTTACCTTTTAAAGACAATGTGTTACTACCTACATAAAAGCTGAAGAGTTTATCCTAATGTCAGACGAACATTTGTAGTTGTAAGAAAGTTAAGGTTTCCTAGTGAAAAGTGTCACAAAATGCTCAGTCTCACCTTCTCATAGGTGAGAGAACCTTCTGAAGGTTCTTCTTGCAGAACCTTCTCATAAAGCCTCACTGCTTTGAGTGATGGAGACTCACAAGGGGTGGTGGGTGCCTCATGTGAGCTGGGATATCTGGGGCAGTGGACTTGAATTAATGCATTTCCCCTGTGAATCACTTTCCTGGAACATTTGTAATTTAAATAAGAATTTTGTGATGTGGCTGTTCTCACTGGGGTTAGGTGATATCACAAGGTAGGTTTGATTTGCATTACAGTCTCTATGGAAAGAAGTATGGAGAATCCTCAAAGAGCTAAAAATAGACCTTCCATTTGACCCTGCAATCCCATTACTGGGCATCTACTGAGAGAATGAAATCATTTTATCATAAAGACATTTGCCCTAGAATGTTTATCATAGCTCCATTGAAGTGCCCATCAACCCATGTATGGATAAATAAACAAAGGTAGATGTATTCCATGGAATACTATTCAGCCACAAAAAATATGGAGACTTTACATTTTACTTGGATGGAATTAGAGAGCATCCTTCTAACTATCACAAGAATGGAAATGCAAGTACCTAATATACTCAATACTAATATGAAACCAATAGATGAACAAATACACACCCACATGAGAGAAAAAACATAAATTTAAGTGGAAAGGGGGAGAAGGGAATGGTAAGGGTGAGGGGCACGACTACAACTTGGACTTTACCTAGCAAATGCAAACAATGTAACCTAATCGTTTTTACCTTCATATTAATCTGAAATTTAAAAATGCATAAATAGATAGATAGATAGATAAAACAGCATTTTCAGGACCAAGAAGATAGCTCCTTGGTTTCTTCTAATGAAATGCTCGGAAAGTGGATCATTGTTGGGATGAGTTGACTACAAGTGCTGGAGCATCTTGTGCTCCAAGATGAAAGGGATGACAGGTACCGTAGACCTGGGTGTTCAGAGTAGTCCTCACTTCCCCTGCCAATGTGGGCTGGTGCAAGCCCTGGCTGTGCTACTGGTAGTTTCTTTCCCTCCTTCTCTTCCTTAGCACAACCCCAAGAAGTCCCACACTTATAAAATTATAGACAGTGGAAGGAATCTTTGGTGATGTTGACTCTAAGATCATTATAATAAAATATTGTATATGTTATAGTCTATCTAAACTAGTGCCTTTATTCTTCTATAAATAGTGTTAGCATGTCACCAAGGCAGCTCCTCAACTACAGTTACCATTCTTTAGTGACCTTTAGTTCTTTTCAACCCATGTGCCAAGTTTCTGTGTGACCTGCGTGGTGGCTCTCCTGCAGGATGGCTCTCTTGCATAGTGACTCTCCTGCAGGAAGGCTCTCCTGTGTGGTGGCTCTCCTGCATGGTGGCTCTCCTGCATATTGGCTCTCCTGCATGGTGACTCTCCTATGGGACGGCTCTCCTGAGTGGTGGCTCTCCTGCATGATGGCTCTCCATTGCACCTGACATATGACATCCCCCAGATGGCCATGGATGCTCAGCAGTAAAGCTCTAGGTATTGTTCCACAAGAAAGTCTGACCCATCTGTTCTGTGCAAGCTAAACATACACTTGTATCATTAAACAAAAATGAGCCACAATTCTTAACATGGGAAAGTTGGCAGCAAAATCTGTTTTCACTGAGATTCTCTTTTTCTTGAATGCCACATACTTCTCACAGATGGACTGAGAGCCCAAGAAGTGAGACATTGGATAGCAATAGTCTGTGCTTGGGTGAGGTATTTCCCAGGGAGGGATTGGGTCTGACCGGTGGTACTGAGCATTTTCTTCATTTTTGGTGGTCCTGTGTGTGTGTGTGTGCTTTCATTGACATATTCAATTTCTATGATTCATTTCAACAATTCATTGTTGACTACTTGTTGCTGGAAATGGTATAACCAAAAACGGAGGCAAGATGGCGGTCTGTAGCCAGCTTTCCACAGAGGCTCCCATCCAGAAGGAGAATTAAAGGACAGAAATTTAGCAAGAAAACCAATGGTTCATATCTGAGCAAAAAGCGAAGGTTGAAGAACACGCATCAACCCTGCTGAGGTGAACTGCGACCCCAAGGATACGAACAAAAGGTACAAAACTCATCGCCAAGTGGATGGCAGTCCCCTTCACCATGAGAAAGGTTTGTAGTATACTCCATACCTCCATACAAACAAGCAAGCAGAGTTCAAATGTCCTCCCATTTTACCCCACAGGAGATACCCTCTAAAAACTGGACCTCCTTCCCCTACCAGGGTGCCATGACACTCTCCTGCCAGGCATAAAACTGTATAAAACTGCATATATTCTCTACCTACAATTTTCAACTCCCAGCACTCCCCTCCACTCTCACCCTGAGGTCTGGAAGTCTGTCCCCCATGGAGTCCTGATTCTTGGGCATTTTCTTGAGGGGTGTAGATGGGGCATGGGCTGTTGCTGATCTGTGCTTGGGAATAAGGAGAATAAAATCAGCTGAAAGGGAACCACATAGGAGCAGCAGTACCCTCGAGGCACAGAACAGCAGTGGCAGCATCGAGAACATTAACAATTGGGTTCACACCCCTGGGGATATTTTGAAAGGACACTACCAGACTCTCTTGGCAACCAGAAGAAGCCAGGCAGCTTCTCTGGTGGCAGCCACTGGCAGAACATATCTGCGACAGAAACACAGGCTCTGGGAGTAAAAGGTATGCCTGAGGCAGTACTGGCCTGGGTGGAGTGTGGGGATTAGAATACACGCAGAGACAGTGACTCCCAGGGCAGGGCTGACCCAGAGCACTGCTTTGCTGAGCTTCAGACACACCCAGCCCTCAAGGAGTCAAAGCTGAGACAAAGGGCGAGAGGCAAGAGGCTAGAACTGATAGCTAAGTGCAACTTCTGACTGAGTCAGCCCCAATACAAGCTACAACCGAGATCAGGAAGCGACACAGCCAGGGCTGATTTGCAGTCTAGGGTCTGATCCACAGGGGAGGATAGCTGGGACAGAAACAAATTCTGTGAAGTTGTTCTGTTTTGTCAGCAACATCAATCAGGGATAAGGCTGGAACTGAGTGAATCACCCCAGCCCCCATTAAGCACCCGAGGTTGTCAGGCCTCACCTCCTCCTGCCGGATAGTGGCAGAAAGTGGCAGAGAGTAGTGGTCTGGCTGAGGAGACACAGATCTCCCTGTGACTCAGGCAGGCACAAACCTCTGGAGCATCTGCTCATTGGAGGGAACTAGATCATAGCCCTGTGGGGTTACCAGTGACTGTGGGTGACAGAGGTGCAAAGTGGGGAAGGAGGTATCAACCTTCCAAGGCTAATTTATTTGCTAGGTGGTTCCTTCTGATCTCATGGAGCACCAGAGCGAGTTATACTAGAGCTGCCAGCAGACCTCTGCTACCTAGTTACCGGAGAACTTTTGAACTCTCACACCGGAGACCAGTGCTGACTGGAACAATTCATTGGGACCCCTTCAACTGGGCCAATCACCCAAGGACTATCCAAAGTGGTACCATGTGTGGTTGTGGGAAGGTTTGATTTTCCTTTTCCAATTGTTGCTTGTTGGGTGGGCGCAGTGACTTAACTGCTGGTATTTCTCCACAGCTTAGACTTCAACCCAGAGTAACTGATTCACTAGGGTAAGACAGAGACCAGCTGTAAATAAGACAGAGCCACTTAACCCCACCACACCAAGAAGGTCCCCAGTTTCTCAGGCTGTACCACTGTACAGGTCCTTGGCAAAGCTCTAGGGGAAAAGGTACGGAAAAGGCCCAGCTTTCAGGCAAAGGACTGGCCAGTCACTACTATTATAACCCCCAACTCAACTTCTCCTTGTCTGTTCATCTAGCCAAACGCTGTAAAATAATCATGAGGCGGAATGAGCAGGAAAACTCTGGTAACATGAACAATCAGAGTAGATTACCCCGCACCCCAAGGAACAATCTGGCGGATACAACTGAAGATTCCATTCATAAACAGATGAGTGAAATGTCAGAAATCGAATTCAGAATTTGGATTGCAAATAAGATCAATAAAATAGAGGAAAAGTTGGATTTAGAAATTCACAGAGCATTTCAAAAATTATCTCAAGAATTCCAGGAATTCAAAGACAAAATCACCAAAGATTTTAACACATTGAGACAAGAATTTTCAGCCCATGAAGATCTGAGAAATACAATAGAATCCCTCAGTAACATAATGGAACAAGCAGAAGAAAGGATTTCTGACATTGAAGACAAAACTTTCGAATACTCCCAAATTTTCAAAGAGGAAGAGAAATGGAGGGCAAAAATGGATCATTTTCTCAGAGAGCTCTGGGATAATTCAAAGAAAACCAATATTCGCCTTATAGGGATCCCTGAAAGCAACGAAGTGGCTTCACAAGGCACAGAGTCTCTTCTTCATGAGAACTTTCCAGATATGTCAAGAGATTCCAAAATACAGATAGCAGACAGTTTCAGAACCCCAGCAAGACTCAACCCAAATAAAACATCCCCCAGGCACATCATAATTAACTTCACTAAAGTCAATATGAAGGAGAAAATTCTGAAAGCAGCCAGACATAAGAAAACTATAACCTATAAGGGGAAGAATATTAGAATAACTGCAGATCTCTCTGCTCAAACCTTTCAAGCTAGAAGAGGATGGTCAT
>CAUYRH010136337.1:0-23125 GCA_963574655.1 Perodicticus potto | reverse complement strand
ATTGCAGCCCAATTCATAATTGCTAAGTCATGGAAGAAGCCCAAGTGCCCATTGACCCATGAATGGATTAATAAATTGTGGTACATGTATACCATGGAATACTATGCAGCCTTAAAGAAAGATGGAGACTTTACCTCTTTCATGTTTACACGGATGGAGCTGAAAAATATTCTTCTTAGCAAAGTATCTCAAGAATGGAAGAAAAAGTATCCAATGTACTCAGCCCTACTATGAAACCAAGCTTTCACATGAAAGCTATAACCCAATTATAGCCCAAGAATATGGGGAAAGGGGCAAGGGAGGGGTGAGGGGGGAGCACTGGTGGAGGGAGGGTAATTGGTGGGGCCACACCTAAGGGGCATCTTACAAGGGTACATGTGAAATTTACTAAATGTAGAATATAAATGTCTTAGCACAATAACTAAGAAAATATTTTGAAGGCTATTTTAACCAGTTAGATAAAAATATTTCAAATTGTATATAAAACCAGCACATTGTACCCCACGATTGTATTAATGTACACAGCAGTGATTTAATAAAAAAAAAAAAAAAAGAAAGAAAGAAAACATAGGTGAAATATCTTTATGAGCATGAGACAGGCAAAGATTTCTTAAATTGGACTAAAGAGCACTAACTATAAAAGATTCATAAGTTGAACTTTATTAAAAATTCAGAATTTCTGTTCAAGACACCACTAGGGAGGGCGGCGCCTGTGGCTCAAAGGAGTATGGCGCCAGACCCGTATATGGGAGGCGGTGGGTTCGAAAGCCCCGGCCAAAAAACAACAACAACAAAAAAAACTGCAAAAAAAGACACCACTAGGGAATAAAAAAGGCAAGCCACACCTTGAGAGATTTTCACAATACAAAAGGACTTGTATCCAGAAAATAAAATAAAATCCTACAAATAAGGATAAGATGAGAAAATATGATTCAAAGTTTTAAAAAAAGACTTGAACAGCTCTTTACAGAAGAGGAGTTTCAAGTACCCTCAATGAGTCCCCAACAATAAAAAAAAAATTATGTGAAAAAGTGCTCAATAACATTAGTCATTAGAAAAACGAATGACAACTACAATGAGATACCACACATGTATCAGAATAGTTAGACTGAAATAGACTGATCAGTGCTAGTAAAGAGGAGGAGAGACTAAAGCTCTTCTGTCACTGGTAGCATCTAAATTGGTACAACGACCTTGAAAAAAGTCTTTGGCGATATAAAATATGTTTCCTCTATGACCTAATAATTCTACTCCTGGCTATATATTCAATCACACTGAGGGCTTGTGTCCACCAAAGACACGAACAGCTTTATGGCAGCTTTATGCATAGTATGTCCAACCTGGAGACAACCCAAATGTCCACAAACAAATGAAAGGGTAAACAAATTGTGGTGGCATCATACAGAACATTGAATACTACACAGCAATGATTAAGCATGGCCTACTGCTACCTGCAATAACACAGATGCATTTGCCAACATATGCTAAGAGGAACTGGACACAAAATAGTACATATGCATAAATCCACTTATATGAAGTTCATAAACAGGCAAAACCTATCTACAGGGATAGAAGTCTGACCTGTGGTTCCCTTTGGTGGAGGCTACTGACTGGGAGGAAAAGACGTGAGGGGCCTTCTGAGGAGCTGGGGCTACACAGATGGATATGGATAAAAAAATTAATCAAACTGTACACTTAGGATTTGTGAATTTTACAAGTTACACCTAAAATAAAACCCCAAAAGCTGGGCGCAATGGCTCATACCTGTAATCCTGGAACCTCGGGAGGCTGAGGCCAGTGGATCACTTGAGCTCAGGAGTTCGAGACCAGCCTAAGCAAGACCAAAATCCTGTCTCTAAAAAAATAGCTGGGCTTTGTGGCAGGTGCCTTTAGTCTCAGCTACTTAGGAGACTGAGGCAAAAGGATTGCTTGAGCCCAACAGTTTGAGGTTACTGTGAGCTGTGATGTCATGGTACTCTACCAAGGGTGACAAAGTGAGACTCTGTCTCAAAAATAAAATAAAAGCCAAAGGTTTTTATCTTTTAGACACAGATATTCTATCCATAAATGGAATGATATGATGGCTGTGATTTGTATTAAAATAATCCAGGCAAAGAGAGGTAGGGTGTTTGAGTAAGATAAGAATGTCCATGTATTGATAGCTGTTGAAGTTGGATGACGTGTCCGTGCAAGTTTGTTAAACTGTTTTAATTCTGCAAATATTTGTAAATTTCTTTTAAAAGTTAAAAACAAATTGTCATTCTTGAAAGTTTCATTATGGAGTTTACTTACAGTTTCAATTGCCATTTCTATTGCCACATTATCTTCTGAGCTTGGGCATTTCAGGAAGTGTTTAAGTGCCTGAAATGAGAATTGTATAGCAATTAAAAATTTTCAGACTGTTTTCACATTGGGAAAAACAAAGTTTTCACATAAGGTAATAATCATTTATGAAAGCACCTTCATCTCAACCAGGGGATTGTACAATGCTGGGTCTTAAATAAATACTTAAAAGTGGGTATAGTTAAAAAGTAAATGGATCTAGTTAACTACCTGAAGAACGCGGTTCTGGAAAATGCAAAATGTGCCCTCTTTCTGTAGGAAGATTTAATTATTTTCATGCATTTGTTCTTTCAACAATATTTGTTGATAACCTGCTACTGTATGTAGATTATGCTAGATATTGTAAAAAAACACCAGAAAGGGTATGATACGGCTTCTCTTTGTGTGTTCTGTACAATCTAATTGGGAAGATTTGTGTGATATGATGATAACCAGTTGGTTTTACAGGTGTTCTGAGGAAAAAAGATGGTTATGCTTGAGGATGGCCCTGAAGGTGTCTCAGAGGAAGGAGGACTGGAAGCATGAACAGGTGTGGCAGGTGGTACAGGAAGTAACCTGGATGGAGAAGCAAGATGGGGAAGGGCCAGCTCTAAGAGTTGAGTGTAGGATTCTTTTATGGAAACAGCTGGATGCCAGTTTGGGAAGTTGAGGCTGGTTGGTCAAAATGTGGAAATTCTCGAGTGTCAGCTCAGGAGTCTGAACTTTGAGAGACCAGAAACAGCAGACGGATAGCCTGTAGGCTGATTTCACAAACAGATATGTTTTATTTGTCCATATTTTAAGACTAGAAGACCCAGGCTTTTGTTTACCTTTCAAAAATCCTATGATCTCTCACTATTGCGCCCAAATCTTGAATGGCAACAATTTTCTAAAGCACCTGTCCCAGCCTCAGCTCCTGTAGCTCAGTGGCTAGGGTGCTGGACACATACACCAGGGCAGGTAGGTTCGAACCCGGCCCAGGCCTGCCAAACAACAGTAACAACTACAACAAAAAAATAGCTGGGCGTTGTGGCGGGTGCCTGTAGTCCCAGCTACAGGGAGGCTGAGGCAAGAGACTCGCTTAAGCCCAAGAGTTTGAGGTTGCTGTGAGCTGGGACACCACAGCACTCTACCGAGGGTGACATAATAAGACTGTCTCAAAAATAAATAAATACATAAATAAATAAAGCACCTGTCCCCTTCAGATAAGACATGTGCCATCTAGCAGTCCCTGCCTTGCACATGAAGACTTTACCCAAAACTGCACTTTTTTAAGTCCCATATTTGACCACCTTAATCCCTGCCGCAGGTAAAGGGGCTTTTTAACAACCAAAACAACTACTTTCTTGGGAACAAAATAAAGGGCAAGTTGCAGGCAGAGAAACTAAAAATGGAAAACAAGAAACTATCACAGTAATTGGAAGCAAGGTAAACTGAGCTTGGATTGGTGTGATGGTAGTTAAAATGAAAAGTGACAGATGTGATACACTCGCTGAAACTAGGAGAATAACAATCACAGATTCACACCAAAGAAAATCACAAATTCAAGACAAGGGAAGGGGCTCGGGAGCGTCCCACCCAGTGGGTACAATGCTTGGATACATGGCACACTCCTTGTGTGCAGGACACAGCTACAACTGTGACTGCAAACTTTCATGTATAAATTATATAACCTAATAGTTTGTACCTTCATATTAACCTGAAATTTAAAAAAATATATGAGAATGATGATGAAGGAACATTGTAATTGAGTGTGGGAGGGAAAAGAAGGTTTCAAAGTTGGCTCTGAGAGTTCACATCGGGTTTGTCTGGGAACATACTGGCATCTATGAATATTTCCTATCATCATTTCTGTGGAGTCCAGTAGATGTTTTCTTGGCAAATACTAACCCGTGAATACTGACCACACAGCAGGAAGAATTTTCCAGCCTGAAAATGTCTTTTTTCTCCTTCAAAGTACAAGGCGATGCTTTGATAATCTTCATTAGTGGTATCTTCAGAACCTACAGTGAAAGTTCACAGAGTAAAACATCTGAGCAGAATTTGTTTAGCTTTTATTGCTAATCTACAAATAAGATCTAAAAATAAGTGATCCAAAAATAGATGATTAAAAATTCTTAACAGCAAACATCAATGTTATTATTAGTGCCTGTTTTCATCAAAATTAATTATAATCATCCCCAATATTAACTCTATTCCCTCTTCTTTTCACTCTAAACAAGAACAGCAGAGTAAATTTATAAAGCTTTTTGAGCATCTCGTTATGGCTGTTACCCATCAAAACCTTTTTCATTTTTTGAGTCCCAATCTCATTTCCTAAAACAACAGAAATAACTATGACTACAACATCAACCATCAACCTACGTTCAGAATAATCAGAAGTGAATCATAATACACCTGTAAGCCACCTCCCTTTTTAAGCAATGACTATTTTAAAAAGTTTGTGTGTATTTATTAGACAAGTAGGGGAGGTTAATAGATCCTAAAGATATTACTGTTTTTCTTTTGCTTTGTGGCGTAAATATATTAAACATAAGGGACAAGGACTCCAAAGCTGCTGGAGTTCCAATTCATTATTTACATTCACCTATGAGAGTTAGAGGCCCACAGGATACTAAAGTATTACACTTGCCCTGCACCCCAGCCCAAGAAAGACGTGAGATATGGAGTTTATAAGAAAAATGTGTAAAAGCAAGGTGATGACAAGTGTGTGTTTGGGGGGTAGGAGGAGCACATGTAGGACAAGACACAGCCATGAGAACTCAGAAAAACCTCAGTGCTTTAGGACAATGTTCATGTGGAACGTTCCAACTGTCGACTTAAACACTGGCAAGTCTATTTCACGCATCTGTTAAAAAAAAAATTGGCGATTCTGAAGTTGCTTTTATCTGTACTTCCTTTTTTTCTTTAGCTCTTTATTTTCTCCAGTTATCTTAATGACAACCCAAGTTAGTACAAGATGCTTTTACCTGTCTGTTGCAGACTAAAACAAAATTTTTCTCATGAATTCTATTCTTGATTCTCATGGTCATTTTGTGAATTTTAAAAAACAAAAGAACACAAAAGGACAAATACTTTGTGATTCCACTTAGATGAGGTACCATGAACCGTCAAATTCATAGAGACAGAAAGTAAATGGTGGTTACCAGGGGCCAGGAGGAAGAGGAGAATGGGGAGTTATTATTTACTGGGTACAGAGGTTTACTCTGAGATGAAAAGTTCTCGGGATGGACAGCAGTGATGGCTGCACAACGACGTGAGGGTATTTGAGGTAACTGAAATGCACATTTTTAAATGGAAATTTTGTGTTATTTTAGCACAATCTTAAAAACCAAAGCAAAACAACACAAATGTTACACATATGCTACATATAGCCCATAAAATTAAAATCTGAAAATTATCTCAGTAGTTTCAATAATTAAAAAAAGAGAAGAAAACCTAAAAGCATATTCTCTAAAATTCTCTTTTAGACCTTCGACGTCTTCAAAAACCACATCCTGTGTTTATCACTTTACATCAAACTGATCATATATTCCTAATTTGTAACTCAATTTTTAAAAATTAAAATATTTACATCTTCAAAAATCATCCTGCATTTCCTATCACCTTCGGTTTGAAATCTTTGCTTTACCACTACTGGTTGATAAATGCTGAATTTTTTTTTTTTTTTTTAATTTTCAGTGTTTGGCCGGAGCCAAGTTTGAACCTGCCACCTCCAGTATGTGGGGCTGGCGCCCTACTCCTATGAGCCATAGGTGCTGCCAGATAAATGCTTAATTTTTGGAAATAGTCCTTTTTGTAATACCATTTCACCTTTAAGTAGTGGGGATCTTGAAATCCAGAAGTAACATACAGGTATGTCTGTGTCTATGCACACATGGTAGGCATTCACACCGAGAGTGTTCGCGTGTGTGTGTGTGTGTGTGTACACATATATGCACACAAGTCTGGTAATTAGAAGAGCCAAAGCATTTTAGGATAAAAATCTTTAAGGGAAATCGGAGAAACAATGCTATTTACCAATAATGTCTGCATAGATTTCCATTTTGTTGTGTTGCTGAGCCAGTGTGAAAGCTTCATTGTTACATTTGGACATGACAAGAAACTGGATGGCTGACCCATAGTCTCCTAGCTGCAGAAAGAACCTAAAACAAAGTACTTTAATTAGCTGACACTTACATAAAATAAGTTTTGTCATTTACAAAATAAAATCTTTTCAACCAAGAGAAATCATTAAAAAATAAAAACTTATTAGTAGAGTACAGTTCTACATGCTTATACTTGAAAAACACACTCTCATACACTGATCGAAACAGTCTTTGAACTTAAATAACCTAGCCCTAATAAAGAAAATTAAAAAGATGAATATTCCTTTGAATTCATTTGGTAAGGGGAGGTGCGGGCTTTCTGTTAAGGTTAGTTTTTGGAAGTCCAAACATTTTAATGCGTTTGTTACCTCGCTACCATTTTGGCTCCATCCAGAGACTGGGTCTCTCTCACAATACTGACAGCTTTTTCAGGATTATTGAGGTGATCCAGGTAGATACGGATCACACTGTTCCATTGTTTTGCATTCTCATAAGCCACAACAGCTTCTTTGTATCTGTAAAAAACATGTTGTTCAGACAAACTTTCTTAACGCTGTCAATTTGGGGGGAAAATGTCAATAAATGTTTGGGACCTGTTTCTATTTTACTGGTAGTAGCTGCTTATTTTTCTCAAATTTCTTTTCCCTTCATCAGAAAAAGTATCAGGAACCATACCACTAAAATATGTTCTTTTTAGGGTTTTGATAAACGAACAGTAAAATACCAATATTGAATTACATTTTCTATCTATCTATCTATGTGATAGAGTCTCATTTTGTTGCCCTCGTTAGTGAGTGCTGTGGTGTCACAGCTCACAGCAACCTCAAACTCTTGGGCTCAAGCAATTCTTGTCTCAGCCTCCCACATAGCTGGGATTACAGGCATCTGCCACAACGCCCAGCTATTTTTAGAGACGGGGTCTTGCTCTTGTTCTGGCTGGTCTTGAACCTGTGAGCTCAGGGCAATCTACTCGCCTTGGCCTCCCAGAGTGCTAGGATTACCCGAGTGAGCCACTGCACTCGGCCAATATTGGATTATATTTTCCAATCTGAATCAAGGTTATGTAATTTTAAAAAATATTTTATTGTTTGTTTTTCTTTTTGAGAGGATTACAATAATATAGGATTCCTTTAAATAACATAGAACATAATTTTTCACAGTAATAGATATAGCTTAACCGTGATATGTAAACTCTTCGTGTGTTGACCTCTAGATGGAGCTCCGACTTCTCTTCAGTTCTGACCAGCTCAGCTCCTTCCATTTCAACGTGACATTTTTAGTACATATCTCTAAGGTTATTTTTCCAAAAGTAGAGGGTTAGTAACTGTTTAATTTTTAACTGTCTTGATAGACATTTCCATGAGGTTATTAGTTATGTGCAACAAGTGCATTTTGGCATTATGGATTTTAAAGTAAGTCTTTCCAAATATGATAAGTTGCTTAATTTAATTACTATTACGAGGTAGAACTTTTCCATGTTTACATGAAGTATAATTTCATATTGTATCTCCTATAGGACTTGTCTTTAGCCCACTTTCCTATTAGTGTCTTTGAGTTTCTTGCACTAAGTTGGAGGAACTCTTTTTCTGTTGAGGATGTTAATTCCCCACCGCTATATTTTAATACTCCTTTCCTTTGGGCCGTAAATCATTAATCCATATGTATAGAATTCATGTTTTTTCACTTTTCTTTCTCTCTGTATCTTTAGGTTATCCTTCTTAATAAAACTATGATCACTAAGCTTCATTTTCATGACATACTAAAGTCAAATTTTAACTTCCAGTATTTAATCCTCCAAAAAAAAAAAAAAAAGACTGAGTATGTAAAGGAAGGGCTGAGGTAGATGAGATACAGCAAAATGTTAACATTCTGGTACTTGAGGCTGTCGAGGGGTATATAAAGCTACTTTCTGTCTTTCTCTGCTTTGCTTTTCTTAGAGAATTGTAAATATCAATTTAATTTATAAAACTTACATTACTTTAGATCCCTTCAGCTCAGGAGTTCTAGAGTAGTCTGAGCAAGGGACTCTGTCTCTACTGAAAATAGAAAAATTAGCCAGGTGTTGTGGCAGGCATCTGTAGTCCTAGCTACTCGGGAGGCTGCGGTGGGAGGATGGCTTGAGTCAAGAGTTTGAGTTGGCTGTGAGCTAGGCTGAGGCCACGGCAGGCACTCTAGCCTGGGCAACAGAGTGAGACTCTGTTTCATTAAAAACATAAAAGAAAACAAAACCAAAACACTTACATGACTAAGTTTGAATAATTTGAGAGAATGTACAAACCTTCCATCTGCTTCTTTGGCTTTGGCATACTGCAGGTGGATCTTGGGAGAAGAAACGTGAGGCAGCAGCTCCCCAACTTTCGCCCTAGACAGGGGGTGCAGGAGAGTGACAGCAACATGACATTCACTCCAAGAGCAGCTTCCCATCACCAAATACTGGTTTTTAGGATTCAAAAAATTGTTGTCAAGATCTTTCAAATCTTGGCTCCCACAAGTAAGAGAAGATTTAGCTGCTTTTCCTCCTACACCCATCACCCAAGGGTGGGTCCATTAACTCTTTTAGGAGAACAGGGTTAGTGTTTGTCTTTTTTTTCCTAGTAATTCATCTGATCTGGAATTTTCCCATAATGAATCAATAGAATGTGATGTTCTTTGGAAAACTATTAATATCAACTTATTTAAGGAAAAAAAAAAAAGAGATGAAGGCCAGGCCCAGGTGGAGGAACAGAACAGACAGGGAGAAAGCACAGCAGGGGGTGGGGAAGACCCCGGGGCCCTTCACTTCTAAACCTGCTCAGAAACCAAACAGCCGACCCTTACCAGTTCTTACAGCGGATGTAAACAGACGCCGCCTTGTCATAGTACAGACCTTTTTCATACAGTTGGGCTGCTTCTGAAAATTGCTAAAATAATACGGGATTATGAAAATACTAAATTTATTATGTATACGACCATGTGAATATTTACACAGAGAAAGAAAGACCTTCATATTCTCCAGGATGGCTGCACAGTCTCTTTTCAGGACCCTGCTGGGATGCGTGAGGGCTTGGTTGACCCCTCGACGAATGTCCCCCATTCGGATGGACATCTGGGCCACTCCAGCCAGACACACTTCATCATGTTCCTGCAATTATAAGGCAAAAATTAACAAATCAGACCCTAACTTAACATGATATACTTCAGCCAGAGCCATGAATTTAAATCTAAAATGAGTGCAAAGGTCATGGTTTACTTTATCTTTCCAGAGAAGTCTCATAATTGTGAAATAACATTCAGTCTTTTCTTTTAAACCAGTTATTACAAAGTTATATTTTGTTCTGCAAAAGTCTAGATCTTTTGTGCTTAAGACCAAATTTTTACTACCCTTTCTCATAATACCTTATATGTGTTCTTGGTACAAAATTTTATATAAGAATCCACTGACTATATAGCATAAATGCTATGAATAAAAGTAACCACTTATCAAATTGAATATCTCTCCTTTGCATGAACAAAAAACATTATTTAGAATCATTTAATTCATTAAAATAACAAAGAGAGCTAAAGAACCTTTCAAATAACTTTCAAATAACTAATCTGTATTAGTAAAATGGAATGTCATTTTTTTTTTTTTTGAGACAGAGCCTCAAGTTGTCACCCTGGATAGAGTGCTGTGGCATCACAGCTCACAGCAACCTCCAACTTCTGGGCTTAAGAGATTCTCCTGCCTCCGCCTCCCAAGTAGCTGGGACTACAGGCGCCCACCACAACGCCCGGCTATTTTTTGGTTGTAGCCGTCGTTGTTTGGCGGGCAGGCTGGATTTGAACCCGCTAGCTCTGGTTTATGTGGCTGGTGCCTTAACCCCTTGAGCCACAGGTACCAAGCCTGGAATGCCATATTTTATCTTAAGTACCATGTCTAGTAGAGTTTTCTGTGATGAAAAAATATCTTTTATCTGTCACTATATTGTCCACTATGATAGCTAAGAGTCAAAGGGGCTATAGGGCATTTGAAATATGGCTAGTGTGCCAAATTGAACTTTACATTTTATTTAATTTTATTATTACTATTATTATTTTTGAGACAGAGTTTCATTCTTATGCTGAGTAGAGTGCCATGGCATCATAGCTCTCAAACTCCTGGGCTCAGGCAATCGTTATTGCCTCAGCCTCCCGAGCAGTTGGGACTACAGGTGCCCACCACAATGCCCAGCTACTTTTAGAGATAGGGTCTTGCTCTTGCTCAGGCTGGTCTCAAACTCCTAAGCTCAGGCAATCCACCCACCTCAGCCTCCCAGAGTGCTAGAATTACAGGACTGAGCCACCTTGCTGGCTTTATTTAATTTTAAATAATTAAAATTTCCGGGTTCATCTTAAAAGTTACAGTACGAGAGATGAAATGGCAGAACGCACTTCTTTGGACTGGGAAGTCTCTTTCAAAATGGTTACTCATTAAACTTTTTTTTTTTTTTTCACATATATGTGTATTTATTTTTTATTTATTTATTTTATTAAATCATAGCTGTGTACATTAATGCAATCATGGGGTACAATGTCTGGTTTTATATACGATTTGAAATATTTTCATGAAACTGGTTAACATAGCCTCCACGGTCAAACTTTTAAAAAGTAAAATCATAGCCTATAAGTGAGAAGGAATAAAAAAAAAAATCTCATTTCCAACTTTAGTTAGAAACTCATTTAGAGTGCAATGGGAAACATTTTTCAGACTGATAAAAATGTTGTCATCCTCAGCTTTTAAGAAGTTTAAAGTGTTTTGAAATGATTTAACTGTATCCTTGCAAAACTGTCAGAAAATTGAAAAAGGCTAACCTACCAGATACTCAATAAATACAATGCAAATAAGACCATGATTTAAAAAAAATGAAACGAGGGCGGTGCCTGTGGCTCAGTGAGTGGGGTGCTGGCTCCATGTACCAAGGGTTGAGGGTCAAACCCAGCCCTGGCCGAACTGCAACAAAAAAATAGCCGGGCGTTGTGGCGGGCGCCTGTAGTCCCAGTTACTCGGGAGGCTGAGGCAAGAGAATCGCCTAAGCCCAGGAGCTGGAGGTTGCTGTGAGCCGTGAAGCCATGGCACTCAACCAAGGGTGACAAAGTGAGACTCTGTCTCTACAAAAAAAAAAAAAAGAAACGAAAAACAAATTCAGAGATAATTATGCATCTTATCTTTATTCAAGGTTACCTTATTTTCTCCTGTTATTCCTTTCTCATAATGAGCCAAAGCATTTACATAATCACCCCTGAAAGAAAAATCAGAGTAAATTTTAATATACATTTAAGAATTTTATTTACATACTGCTTCTTGGCCTTTGGGCTAAGATCAAGTGAAGCATTTTATTTACATATACAAGACTTAAAAGATAATCTTTGTCGATGAGTTGCTTAAGCCGACAAAACATGAGTTGGCCAACAGATGTGTTCTTTCCAAGTGTAGTCCATCATTATTTTGCTGCTTTATTTATTTATTTATTTATTTATTTATTTATTTAATTTTTTTTTTTGTAGAGACAGAGTCTCACTTTGTCCCCCTTGGTAGAGTGCTCTGGCGTCACACAGCTCACAGCAAACTCCAACTCCTGGGCTTAGGGATTCTCTTGCCTCAGCCTCCCGAGTAGCTGGGAATACAGGCGCCTGCCACAATGCCTGGCTGATTTTCTGTTTTGCAGTTCGGCCGAGGCTGGGTTTGAACCTGCCACCTTTGGTATATGGGGCCAGCGCCCTACTCGATGAGCCACAGGCGCCGCCCTATTTTGCTACTTTAAAGAGAGTTATTAAATGGGATTATGCTACCCTGTCAGCTATCATGTGGCAGGCTCCATTTTGGGAGCTATGTTAAATTTTAGGAGACACTTGTGGTTAATTATTTCCTTTCAGGGACTAAATGGCAATCATGCGATCATAAAAACCAGTATGTTTGGCTTTTTCCCCAAATATTTATTGGAATATACGTTTATTGAGAGAATCTGGGTTGCTGCCAATTTATTAAAGGGTGGAAATGGAGGAACATATTGAGGATTACAGTATATATATATATATATTTTGAGACAGAGTCTCACTATGTTGCCCTTGGTAAGAGTGCCAAAGTTGTCACAGCTCACTGGAACCTCAAATTCTTGGGCTTAAGCCTCCCAAGTAGCTGGGATTATAGGTGCCTGCCACAACACCCAGCTATTTTTTTGTTGTAGTTGTTGTTGTTTGGCAGGCCCTGGGCTGGGTTTGAACCTGCCAGCCCCGGTGTATGTGGCTAGTGCCCTAGCCGTTGAACTATAGGTGCCGACGAGGAGGATTACAATATTAAGCGCCCTGGTTCTTACTCGGAGGAAAAGTATTATCATAATATAAATAATAACATTCCCTATTCCCATGACTGATGCTAACGTGGATCTGCATATCTATAAGATATACTTTTCTCAGAATTGTTTTTTTTTCTGAGACAGGGTCTCACTATGTCACCCTCCGTAGAGTGCTGTGGCGTCACAGCTCACACCAACCTCAAACTCTTGGGCTCAAGCGAGTTTCTTGCCTCAGCCTCCCAAGTAGCTGGGACTATAGGCGCCCGCGACAATGCCGGCCATTTTTTGGTTGCAGCTGTTATTGTTGTTCAGCAGGCCTGGTCTCCTAACAACAGGAATGATGGTTCTTCCTTCAGGGGCCTGAGGTTTTCCTTGGGTAAGCTCAATTAGGAGATGCTAACTTAAGATTTTTGAACTGTCATTATTTTTATGTTATTTTAACCCTCGTTTTGTTACTATTTTGAAACTCTCATGTGGATCTAGTGTATTAGCCTAATTCCAGACTGAAGAGTTTAATTTCTCCTAGACTTGAGAAAATTAGCTAGATATGGTGGTGTAACACCTACAGTCCCAATTACTTAGGAGGCTGAGGCAGGAGGATTGCTTGAGCTAGGAGTTTGAGGCTGGAAAAAGAGAAAAAGAGAGAGGGAGGGAGGGAGAAAGAGAGAAAGAAAGAAGTGAAACATCTTAAACATTGTTATTATTATTAAATTTTAAGCCTCTTTAATTTTGTGAAGGCAAAAAGTGGAAACCAAATAAACACATATACATGTATAGAGAAAATTTAAAAAAATTATATGTTTTAAACTTGTATGCACCTAATAACAAAGCCTCAAATTATACAAATTAAAAATACATTAACAAAGAAGAAAAAAAGAGAAAGAAAAGTGAAACTATGTAAAAATTAAAAAAAAAACATCAAATGTTGGGCAGTGCCTGTGGCTCAACGGAGTAGTGTGCCAGCCCCAAATACCAGGGGTAGTGGGTTCAAACCCAGCCTCAGCCAAAAACTGCAAAAAAAAAAAAAAAATTCAAATGTTAGAACTGTATTTTCTTTGTACAAAGACTAATTTTCTTTACATTTTAATATTTTTGAAATTGGAGCATATCTTACAATAAATATTAAAAAACTGGTTGTGGGATGGTGCTACACAGTGGGTAGGGCGCCAGCCCCATATACCAGGGGTGGCAGGTTTGAACCCGGCCCCGGACAAACTGCAACAAAAAATAGCTAGGTGTTGTGGTGGGCACATATAGTCCCAGCTGTTTGAGAGGCTGAGGCAAGAGAATCACCTCGGCCCAGGAGTTGGAGAGTGCTGTGAGCTATGATGCCATGGCACTCTACCAAGGGCGACAAAGTGAGACTCTGTCCCTAAAAAAAACCCAAAAAAAACAAAAAAAAAACTGGCTGTGATGCATCTGCCATTGCATAACACATGGGAACTTATATTTGTAAATTAATTTTCATTTATTTTCTCTGCAAGTATTTGCCTTGGTAGCAGTAGCCATGGCTAAATGTTAACTTAAAATGAGATCGTGAGTGCTTCTAAAATTATATTTTTATGCAGCATTAAAATAAAAATGTATAGTCTATCCAGACTGTTGAGGATTAAGAGGGTCTAACAATTAAAAGGACTAGGAAATTCTACATTTCTCACAATAGACTATGGAATTTCCAAAGACAGGAGAGATAAGTGAAGCCTATTCATACATTACTACGGATTATTATTCAAGCATGGAATATCCTCCTGTGAAAAGCTTCTAGCTTGACTTTCAACACTTAATTTTCATTCTTACGTGACTCAATTAAAAAAAAAAACAAACTATAATTTTAAGCATACAGAAGATGTTGACCAAATCTTGCTGCTTTTTACTGTGCCTTGAAATTACAAAGCAAATGCTCAAAGTGCTAAAAGAGGTTGGGACCATGAGTATAGGCTATGAAAGGCATGTGTCACACGCGCTATGAGTAACTGTTGATGGCCAAATATGATTCAAAACAGTATTTAGACTCTAAATGTAGAAAAGGCTTAGACCCAGAACTAGATTTTGATATTGAAAACTAAAAGTGGATAAATGCAAGGATATCTTAACATTGTTAGTCAGAAAAAAATACTTTTTTGAATGTATGATTAATATAGTTTTTTTCCTACTAAAAGCAATTATTTTTTATTTATTTATTTATTTTTGAGACAGAGCCTCAAGCTGTCACCCTGGATAGAGTGCTGTGGCATCACAGCTCACAGCAACCTCCAATTCCTGTGCTCAAGCGAGTCTCTTGCCTCCGCCTCCCAAGCAGCTGGGACTACAGGCGCCCGCCACAACGCCCAGCCATTTTTTTGGTTGCAGCCGTCATTGTTGTTTGGCAGCCCGGGTTGGATTCAAACCCACCAGCTCAGGTGTACGTGGCTGGCGCCTTAACCCGTTGAGCCACAGGAGCCGAGCCTAAAAACAATTATTAAATCTGTAAAGGAACTTATCATTAATTAGGAAGTTTAGAATTGAAGATATACATTAATTAGCTATATAAACATATAAAAATGAAGACTTACGTGAATTCAAGCTGAATAGCATACTCTTTTGATATAAATGGTATTTGGTCTGGGGCCAAACGCTTTGCCAGTTGTAAAGCACTGTCCCAGTGCTGTAAATCCCTTCTCATCTGTTTAGAAGAGAAAGATCTTAATTTCAAATGAGCAAAATTATTTTGCAAAGTTACCATATAGTGGAAGTTTTAATAAAACATACTGAAATTTTATCTTTTATCTTTACAAGGATAGTACACTACTGTCATTCTTAGTGAGGGGTGACAGAGCTCTGAAGGGAACAAAAATTGATTCTTGGAGGGCAAAAGCATCTTAGCTACTGCAATGGTTTGTGGCCTTTCAAAAGTCAGTCCTACTAATAATATCTCTTTTTTAGTATTTAGTTTTTCTCAGTAGGGAGAAATTAAATTTAAATTACATCAATCAATTAAATTAAAATCAATTTTTCCTTTTAGAGGGGTAATAAATTAAGAAACATTTGGTATCGGAATTGAAGTTATTTTCTTTTTTCTTTTTTTTTTTTTTGAGACACAGCCTCAAGCTGTTGCCCTGGGTAGAGTGCCGTGGCATCACAGCTCAGAGCAACCTCCAACTCCTGGGCTTAAGTGAGTCTCTTGCCTCAGCCTCCCAAGTAGCTAAGACTACAGGTGCCCGCCACAATGTCTGGCTATTTTTTGGTTGTAGTTGTCATTGTTGTTTGGCAGGCTTGGGCTGGATTTGAACCCGCCAGCTCTGGTGTATGTGGCTGGCGCCCCAGCCGCTTGAGCTACAGGTGCTGAGCCTATTTTCTATTTTCTTTTTTTTTTTCTTTGAGACAGAGTCTCAAGCTGTACCCCTGGGTAGAGTGACTTGGCATCACAGCTCACAGCAACCTCAAACTCTTGGGCTTAGGTGATTCTCTTGCCTCAGCCTCCCAAGTAGCTGGGACTACAGGCGCCTGCCACGATGCCCAGCTATTTTTTTTTGTTGCAGATGTCATAGTTGTTTTAGCAGGCCCAGACCAGGTTCGAACCCGCCCATCTAGGTGCATATGGCCGGTACCCTATCCACTGAGCTATGGGCACCGCCCGGAATTGAAGTTATTTTCAAAGAAAATCTAAAGCTATGTCATAACATGAATAATAGCAAATATAAATAAAATATAAATGTGTTCCCCCTACCCCCTGTGGTTCCTGTGGTGTTTTATCTGTGTCTGGTCTATAATTCCAAATATATGGTAAACATTAAGAATCATTTAAGCTGGGCACCATGCTCAGTGGTGAGTGCGCTAGCATCATGGACGAGGGTGACAGGTTTGAACCTCCCCTGGACCAGATTAACAAAAAAAAAAAAAGAAAAGAATCTTTTAAAGCAGTTGGGCACAGGGCTCATGCCTGTGATCCTACCATTCTGGGAGGCAGTGGTGGAGGATCCTTTGAGCTCAGAAGTTCAAGACTAGCCTGAACAAGAATGAGACTATATTTCTACTAAAAACAGAAAACTTAGCCAGGCCTTGCGGCAGGTGCCTGTAGCTCCAGTTACTTGGAAGACTGAGGCGAGGGGATTGTCTGAGCCCAGGAGTTTGAGGTTGCTGTGAGCTAGGTTAATGCGTTGATACTTTAGCGTAGGCAACAGAGTGAGACCCTGCCTCAAAAAAAAAGAAAAGAAGAAAGTTCATTCCTTACTTTATTCACACTTTATAAAGAATTAATAATAGCTAATATTTTTCAAGTGCTATTCTGTTAGTTTTTTTTTTTTTTGGCCAGGGCTGGGTTTGAAACTGCCACCTCTGGCATATGGGGCCAGCACCCTACTCACTGAGCCACAGGCACCGCCCTGCTATTCTGTTAGGTACTGCTCTAAGGCATAAGCTTATTTACTTTTCACAACTCCCCTTTTGCAATGAACTTTTCTTGTGCCCATTTTAGAGATTCAGAAATTGAGGCAAAGAGGCTAGCTTTATAAATGAGGTTACATAGTATGTAGCAGAGCTGGGTAGGACCCTGACTGCCTTACCTAATAACCCCTCAGTTTCTGTGCTATTACCTCCAGTTCTTTCCAATTCAAGTAGTACATGACCGCACCACAGCTAAATGCGGAAGAGCAAATGACACCTTTGCCCTCACATATTGTAGTCATCTTCCTACTTCAGTGAGTACCAGCCTAAGTTTTAAAAACTTCTTGGGAGTATCCCCAATTATCTCACATATTATTCTTTTTTTTTGCTTGTACGAAAGGTCTTTCTTTATTGGCAGGGGATGCTGCAGAGCAGCATTAAGGAGGAGAGGGGAGAGGGGGAGAGGGAGAGGGAAGGAGGAACGGAGGGAGGGAGGGAGGAGAAAGAAAGGGGGGACAGAGGAGAGAGGGGAGAGAAAATGCTCACACATTATTCTTAAATTGATTAGTTCACTTATAACTTAAACATGAAAATTTGCTGCAGAACAATCTGAACAAGGACAGTTTTGAAATTCACAAACATGTTTTCAAAACAATATCTTCTATATAGTTGTAGAAATGATGGTTTCAGGCAAAATAACAGTAATTACAATAGCTACCATTTTGTGTCTTTGCTATTGATCAGACACTGTGATAAATGACCTAATTATCATTTTTAAATCTTTACAACTGCCCTGTGGGCTGCATGTTGTTATTCTTAATTTAAAGAAGTAGGATCTAGGGTGTGGATAGGTTAAATAACTTGTCCAATGTCATAGAGAGCTGGGACTTGAACCCAGACATGTCTGACTCTGAAGTCTGTGTGCTTAATCACTTTTCTGTAATGCTGCATGTAGTGTCTGGTGCTGAGAAAGAAGGTGTAATCCTTCTGTGTGATCTTTCCATTCGTATGGGCTGCCATACCTCCAGAGCAGCGATAGGACAGCTGGATGCTAGGTACAGGTCCTGAGCCAGGTTGAAATCATTAGTAAACATGGCCAGATGTCCTGCCAAGAGATTGTAGTCTTCTATTCCCTACAAATAAAAGCAATTGTGATGAGAAGAAATACAGGGTTTAACTTTCTTTCTTAAACAGTTGGCAATGTTCTATCAATTCACTTATGTATGAGTTAGGTAATATTAAATGCAGAAATTTAAAAGGGTTGGACAAATAGCATTTAAATCTTAACCTGATGATTCTTGCAAAATGCTGTTTACCTTTATTTGTTCCAAGGACATCACCGTGCCAACGTCTCTAATTGTCCGATAAACACGGATTGCAAACTCCACTTCCATGTGATGGAGACAGGCTCTGGCCAACTCCTTCCAGGAAGCCTGATCGTTCAGACTCCTGCATATTTGCCAAGCATCAGAGAACCTGAGATTTGGATACAGGATGCAATCAGAGAACTCTACTCTGCAAATATCAGGCTTTTTCAGACTATATTGAACTTAATATCATACTCTACGTACATTTTGCAAAATATTCTTAACCTGTAATTGTCATTTGCAAGTAATTTAAAAATTTAAACTTTCTTTTCTCATACAGATGTTTTTTCTTGAATTCTTTTTGAGTCAACTCTCTATAACCAGCCCTCTCAATTAACAACTAAACAATTCTATTCATGTTTTATTTCACACATGGACAAAAATTATTTTTGTTCTCATATAAGTTCAATACAATTAATACTCTATTCCTGTAAATTTAGAAGTTTAAAACAGAGGTCAGCAAACTATAGCCTGTGGGCCAACTCCAGTCAGCAGCCTGGTATTGAAAGTAACGTCTGAGCGGAACACAGCCGCTCGTTAGCCCACACATTCATGGGTTGTCTATAGCTCCTTTTGTGCTGCAGTTGGCCGGCCGAAGTAGTTGCAGAGACCCTATGGCCCTCAAAGCCTGAAATATCTTCCATTTGACCCGTAACAGAAAGTTTGCTAACCACTTGTTTAAAACATAAACATAAATGCCAATTAAACTTTTTGTGAAACTTCTACATCAGTGAATATATCTATCCATCACTCCATCCATCTATCCATCTAGTCACCTATTCAGTTGTTCATCCAACACACACATTTACTGAGCTCTTGTTACAAGCTTGGGACCAAGATATGAAAACCAAACACATAATCACTGTCCCTAAGGCAGTCTTAATTGGGGACAGGAGAAGAGACAGATAAATAAACAACAGTGACATGATGTGACAGAGGTAACTTGAGTGCCTGACATGTGACTCTTTACGCTAAGTCCTTTGTATAAATTCTCTCATTGGATTATTTGCTATTTCTCCTTTATAGATCAGGGAAGTGAGGCTTAGAGACCTTAAAGGCCAGCCCAAGTCACACAGAAAGAAGAGGTACAGTGCTCTAAACCACTGTGCATGCTACATCCTGGCCCCAAGGAAAAATATTGTTAGAAAGATCCCAATTAGTTCTAACTATGGTGGAATAAGGGCAGGCAGGGAAGGCTTCCAGGGGCAGGAGATGATGGCTCTGCTAATCATTTAGAGACAGAGAAAGGGCATTCCAGGAAGAATCATAAAACACAATTTAACAGCTAGCAGAACAAGAGGGAGAGGAGCCAGTTGAGCTGGTCCCTGAGCAGTTTGGGTTTTTCATAAAGGCAACAGGAAGTCACTGAAAGATCCTGAGCAGGGGAATGAGAGCATCAGGATGGTGTTTTCAAACGTGTGTGGAGAACAGATTAGTGTCATGAGGCTTTGGGTGGGTGAACACTCAGGACGAGGTGATATTACACATTTCTCCAGTGAAGGTGTGAGTCAAGACGGGAATGTCGGAGGAGAAAAGGGTCAGAGGTGTGTGTGCATGTGTGCTGGGGGAAGGGATGGAAGTCTGGGGAAGATGGTATGTTCAGTTTTCAACAAGGCAAGTTTGAGGAGCTCAAGAACTCCCAAGTACGTATGACAAGAAGGCAGTTATAAATACAGGTTTAAATTGAAGACACAGATTTCGGAGTCGGCTTCATACAGGTGGTATTATAGCCACATAGGTAGAAGAGATTCACTCAGAAATAATAATCGCAGCAAGAAGAGAATGGTGCTCATGGGACCCTGATAAATTTGAGAGATGGTCAGAAGAATTAGAATCATAAAGGAATTCACAGTAGCCATAAGAAGTCAGAGAAAAAAGCAGGAAAAGGAAATCTCAAGTAAGTCAAAAATCAAACTTCGTTATGATGAAATTAAGATTATTGTTGAAATAACTGGACTCATTAGAATTTCAGAATAACTGGGCTATCTGGGTGCTTAGCAACCCCTTTGTTCTGAGGACTTTTCTTGTCATAGCGCACCCATGATAATAACACCTGATAATAGTACTTTATCTCATCTGAGCCTCACAATCACTTGGTGAAGTAAACTAGGTGAGTACTACTATCTCCATTTATATAATAGGATTTGACCTTAAAAATTACAAAAGCAATCAAGAAGTTCCAGGAGAAGTGTTTTAGATCCTACCTTTTTAGCATCAAAGTCTGTGACAGCAACTGTCTCAGTTCATCAGGCCCCTTTTCTTTTAAGTTTTCCAGGAAGCTGTGAGTGCTAAGGTAGATGTTGTTTATTTTCCCACTCTGTGTCTGGCAGGTCAGCTCTCCATTATACAGCAGCAAAGGTTTATGAGAGAAGGGAACTTTGGTGCCGCCAGCCAAAATAACCTTGGATCCTTCATTATAAAACAGACATCTTAATGCTGAAAGCTAATACTTAGTGTAGGCATCAGCAAGGAAGTGTTTCAATTTCACTGCAATGACAATTCATTTATCTACAAATGTATAAGAACTTGATTAAGTACCTTGTATGGTGTCCTTGTGAAACACATAAGTATACACCTTATCATCATCGTAAGCAATAAATACACCTTTGTCCATTGGCCAGTTTTCCCAAAGAACACCTTTAATGGTTGGTGAAAAATCTGGAATCTCATAGGTAGCATCATGAACCTACAAAATAAGATGTACAGATTTGCCCCAAGTCTGTACTTAAGTCATTATTATTTGCCTTGGAAGGAGCCTATTTGCAATCTTAATGTACCAATTCACTAAGTGATCAGATAATTAAGTTCACAAACTCACCCTAGAAGAAGTGTTTCCTACCTCACTGCTGAATATCACTATGGTCACCTTCAAAGTCCTCCCCTTGGGTAGCAATGCACCAAAGTCAGTGCCTATTCCACCCTTCAAAGCAATTTTGGAACACTTTTTCTGGAATGGCCATCAGAGCTATTGTTGTATTACTCTTAATGTCCTGAATGTCATCAAAATATCTTCCTTTCAATATTTCCTTTATTTTGGGATAAAGAAAAAGTCACTGGGGACCAGATCAGGTGAGAAGGGAGGGTGTTCCAATAGTTATTTGTTTACTGGCTAAAAATTCCCTCAGAGACAGTGCTGTGTGAGCTGGTGCATTGTCATGATTTAAGAGCCATCGGTTGTTAGCAAAAAGTTCAGGTTGTTTTTGTCTAACTTTCTTACACAGCCTTTTCAGTACTTCCAAATAGTACACTTGGTTAACTGTTTGTCCAGTTGGTAAAAATTCATAATGAACGATCCCTTTGACATTAAAAAAAAGGTTAGCAACATCATTATGACTCTTGATTTGCACTACAGAACATTTTTGGTTGTGGAGAATTGGCTAACTTCCACTGTGCACTCTGATGCTTTGTTTATCACCAGTGATAACAAGGCCCAAAACATCGTCTTGCCGCTCCAGAAGGTCTTGGAAAACTTTGACTCTCCTTTGCTTTTGTTCATCAGGGAGCTCCTTCAGGACCATTTTTGTACATACCTTTCTCAGGCCAAGATTTTCAGTTAAGATTTTTCTATTTCTCCATTGATGTTACTCTGCTGTGTTTCCTATGGTCAGCTGATGATTTTGATGCACATTTGACAAATTTTTGCAATATTTTTGTCAGTTCTGCTAATTACTGGCTGCCTCTCTTCATCAGTGACCATTTCTCTCCCCTCAGGAAAACATTTAATCCATTTGTACACTGCTGTTTTCTTCATGGCATTATCTCCATAAACTTGGACTACCATGTTCCTGATTTCTCTTCCACTCTTGCCAAGTTGAACAAGAAATTTAATGTTTGTTTATTGCTACAATTCAAGCTCTGATGTTCTTTCAATGACACACAAAAACACGCAAAAATAATGAGCACCACTCAGCAAGATACTGCCTCACATTGACATGAACACAGCTGAGAGACGCTGATACGCCAAGTTTATAAAACCTTACCCAGTTGTTTGTACAATGCGGCCAACGTTAAGTGGATGGTGGCAAGTTCCTGAAGTTAATTTTTAGACATCATACGCAACCTAACATTGCTCTAATCAAAAAAGAAAAAAAGTTTTTTTCCTATTCCTATACGAGGTCTGGTTTGAGAAAAACTATAGTCATTTTTGGCAAATCAAGTGTTTGATTTAAAATGTGGTAAATTTATAGGAAAAAACTATGAGTCTAGACACAAAGCTTTGGGTTAAAAATAGTTGAAGCTGCACAAGTTGAGAACTATGAACACACTTGTGTTTAGAAATTTACCTGTACTACTGAATATTCAAGAAGATTGGGTATTAAGTAACAAATCAATTCATACAGGATTTGAAATTTAAATAAATTGCACTGGGGAATGCTTTATTTCAAATTACTTCTCTAAATGCATTTCAACAAACATAAATATACAATTGTCCCTTGGTATCCCTGGGGCATTGGTTCCAGGAAACCCTCCTCAGATAACCAAAATCCACAGATGCTCAAGTTCTTTTTTTTTTCAAGTTTATTTATTTATTTATTTATTTTCAAGTTCTTTTTTTTTTTCCATTCTTGAGATGCTTTTACTTGGAGAATGTTCTCCAAATCCATCAAGGTAAATACAAAAGATGCAAAGTGTTCATCTTTTTATGGCTGAGTAGTATTCCATGGCATACATATACTACAGTTATTAATCCATTAAT
>CAUYRH010136335.1:0-75545 GCA_963574655.1 Perodicticus potto | reverse complement strand
ACCTGAGCTGGCGGGTTCGAATCCAGACCTGGCCCGCCAACAACAATGATGGCTGCAACCAAAAAATGGCCAGGCGTTGTGGCGGGCGCCTGTAGTCCCAGCTACTTGGGAGGCGGAGGCAAGAGACTCGCTTGAGCCCAGAAATTGGAGGTTGCTGTGAGCTGTGAAGCCACAGCACTCTATCCAGGGTGACAGCTTGAGGCTCTGTCTCAAAAAAAAAAAAAAATAATAATAGCCGAGTGCTGTGGTGGGCACCTGTAATCCCAGCTACTCGTGGGGCTGAGGCAAGAGAATCGCTTGAGCCTGGGACTTTGAGGTTTCTGTGAGCTGTGACGCCACAGCACTCTACCAAGGGTGACAAAGTGAGACTCTGTCTCAAAACAAAAACAAAGTTTGTTATTTTATAAACACTTCTTTTTTATATTCTTAAATTATCTTTAAATTTAATTTTTTAATTTAATTCTTTATTGAATTTTAACTGTATACATTTATGGGGCATAATGCGATGATTTGATATACAATGTGGAATGCTTAAATCAAAGTGATTAACGTTACCATCACATCACTTACTTACTTTTGTGCTAAGACATTTATAATTCACTCTTAGTTGTTTTGAAATGCACCCTTTCATTGTGCACATTAGGCGAGATCTCACCAAATGCCCTCCCTCCTCCCTCCACTTGCCCCCTTCCCTCCTTCTTGCTGGACTATTGTATTCTTATATATGACAAAACGAATTTATTTAAACCCTTTACATGTGTTTCCGAGATACGCATCTTCATATTTTCATTTCACTTCCATCCACGTTGAATGAGATACAGCGCTTAACATCCCAATAAGATGCTATTGCAGGAAAATTACATCCCAAGACACAATTATAACATTGGGACGGTTTTCTTTTTCACTGCTATTCTGATCTTCAAAATCTAATCTAAACAAATGTGAATTGCTTTAAAAAACAAGAAGATTTTTGTTTGTTATAAAAAGTCGAAAACACATGCGAGAGTGCCCTTAATGATATAATGGATCCCCATAGGCCCTCTGCCAACTTCAGCAATTATCAACTCACCTTTTTCCACTGAGATGGGCTCTGTATTACTTTGAAGCTAATCTCAAATGTACAATTTCATCTGTAAATACTTATGTGTATCTCTAAAAGATAAGAATTATTTTTTTAACAGTAACTATGAAATCATTAACACACCCAATAGTTAACATTAATTCCTTAACATATTCGGCTATCCTAAGTGGTCAAGTTCCTTTTTTTGGGGGAGGGGAGGATGCCCCTGGGCAGTTTTTTTATTTTATCCCTGAATCACTGTTGCCTCATCTTTTTTTTTTTTTGAGATAGAGCCTCAAGCTGTCACCCTGGATAGAGGCTGTGGCATCACAGCTCACAGCAACCTCCAATTCCTGGGCTCAAGCGAGTCTCTCGTCTCCTCCTCCCAAGTAGCTGGGACTACAGGCGCCCGCCACAATGTCTGGCCATTTTTTGGTTGCAGCCGTCCTTGTTGTTTGGTGGGCTCAGGCTGGATTCGAACCCGCCAGCTCAGGTGTACGTGGCTGGCGCCTTAGCCCGTTGAGCCACAGGCGCCGAGCCAATTTCTAATTTTCTAATCAATCTTTATCTTTTGTTTTTCTTCTTCTTCTTCTTCTTTTTTTTTTTTTTTTTGAGATAGAGTCTTACTTTGTCACCCTAGGTAGAGTGCTGTGATATCATCATAGCTCATAGCAACCTCAAACTCCTGGGTTGAAGCAATCCTTTTGCCTCAGCCTCCTGAGTAGCTGGGACTGCAAGAACCCACCACCATGCCTGGCTGATTTCTCTATTTTTAGTAGAGATGGGGTCTCACTCTTTTTCAGGCCGATACTGAACCCTTGAGCTTAAGCAATCCACTAGCCTTGGCCTCCCAAAGTGCTGGGATTAAAGGTGTGAGCTGCTTTGCCTGGCCTTTTCTTTTGTTTGTGGAATTAGGATCTAAAAAAGATTCTCATATAGCAATTGACATCTATATTTTTTAATTCTTTTTAAAATTTTATTATTATTATTATTATTCTTATTTTGCAGTTTTTGGCCGGGGCCAGGTTTGAACCTGACACCACCGGTATAAGGGGCCGGCACCTTCCTCCTTGAGCCACAGGCGCCGCCCAGTTCTTTTTTTTTTTTTTTAAAGATTTATCTTATTTTACTTATTTTATTTTATTTCATATTTTGAGACATCTTGCTTGGTGGCCCAGGCTAGAATGCCATGGTGTCAGCCTCACTCACAGCAACCTCAAACTCTTGGGTTCAAGCAATCCTCCTGCCTCAGCCTCTCGAGTACCTACGACTATAGGCGCTGCCACAACGTCCAGCTAATTTTTCAATTTTTGCTAGAGACAGGATCTTGCTTTTACTCAGGCTGGTCTCAAACTCCTGAGTTCAAGCTATTTTCCAGCCTCGGTCTCCCAGAGTGCTAGGATTACTGGCATGAGCCACTGTACCGGTGTCTTCTTTTTTAATCTGCAATTTCTCCTTTCATCTTTTTTTCTTTCTCACAATTTCTTTGTTGAAGAAACCAGGTTGTTTGTCCCATTCTGTATTGACTGGTTGAGTGTGTCTCTATGGTCTGTTCCTCTCTGTATTTCCTGTAAACTGGTGGCTGACCTTGCTGGTTCTACTTTTGTTTCCTTGGCAAGACTATTTCATAAGTAGTCGTGAATTGGGCATGCTCGAACACAACTTCATTAGGAGAGTTTTCAAAGGTACACAACAAGAGAGAGAAGAGTGTAATAAATCTCTGTATTACCTGTATTTGTTTACTGCGGTGGCTATAATAAGGTGCCACAAGCCTGGGGGCTTAAAACAACACACATTTATTCTCTTATGGTTCTGGAGGCCAGAAGCCTAAAATTCAGTATCACTGGGCTAAAATCAAGGTGCCATCAGAGCCACACTCCTTCCAGAGGCTCTAGGGCAGAATCTGTTTCCTTGTGTCTTCCGGTGGCTACAGGCCTTCCCAGTCTGTGGCCTACCACTTTGCCTCCGTGGCCACAGTGCCTTCTCTTTGTCTGAAGTCAACTATCCCTCCTTGTCTCTTTCATATGGATCAAGGCCCTTGTATGAAGGCCCTGTTGGATAATCCAGGATAATCTTCTTGACTCATGATCATTAATTTACTCACATCTGCAAAGTCTTTGCCATATAAGGTTGCACAAATTAGGAACTCATCTCTTTGAGCTTTTATTCAGTGTACTGCACTAACCATTCCTCAGATTCAATAACAATAAATACATTGTGACAGTCATGTTAAACAGTTTGACGAAAACATTTCAGATTGTATACGAAACCAGCACATTGTACCCTTTGATTGCACTAATGTACACAGCTGTGATTTAATAAAAAAAAAAAAAAAAAAGTTATCAGAGTTGCCAAAACCCCCCTAGCTATGGCTAAACAATGGTGGAAACTTACTCAAGCAGAGTTTCCCAAATTGTAATTCCTCCTTGAGCTAACCACCACGCTGTAATCCCGCCCGAGCTAACCATCATATTTTGCTTCTGTACTTACTTGCTTATTTGCCACACAGCAGAAAAAGTGTATAAAAATCAACCTGCTCCTCACTTCAGGGCCGCCTGCCTTTGAGAGCAGTGGTCCCCTGCGCAGGTGTGATAAATCACCAATTGATTTTTATCTGAGTGGGGTCTGAGTCTATCTTTACAGGCTGATACAGGAACAACAATACTAGCTACTTTGTAGGAGTGCCATGAGGATTTAACAAGATAATGTCTGCTCCTGGTAGAGAGTAAACACTGAATGAATCAAGTGAGCTGGCTATGTTGCTGTTGTTATCATTATTGTAGAAACCAGCACCTAACTGTATACTTTTCTGATTTAATCTATGACAACTTTATGAGTAAACTGCTTTAGGGCAACAGAAATTGTACATCTAATGAGCATTGATTTAGACAGGAAGTAAAGCCCAAGAGGTAGGATTCAACATTGTAGCTAAGCAGCTGACCAGCCAGGTGATCCTGGACAAGCCACTCCATCTATTTGAGGCTCAGTTCTGGCATCTGTAAAATGGGGATAATATTTGCTCTTTAACCATTATAAGGTTGTTGTTAAATTCTATGTTGGGATTATTTGTCCTTAAAGCATAGCACATTATATTGATTTTAGCTATTCCAAGGCTCCCTTTTGATTTGATGCCCTCCTCACTTCACTTTTGGTTTCTAACACAAACCGAAGGCATAGCTGAGACTAAAAGGGATTAGAGGGGATGGGAGGAGAAGGAAGGAGGAGAGGGGAGGGAAAGCACTGAATGATTGTTTATTTGCTCAAAAACAATGATTTTTTTTTAATTTTACAAATTCTCCTGAATTTACTTTCCTTTGATTTTAAATAATTAGTATTATTATAATTGGCAATCCTTAACATAAGTAAAACATTTGCTATATGAAAGAATTGGGGTACAATAAACATTCTGGTACAAATATCTTTGTTACAATGTGATTTTTGGTCTTCTGGATATATACCTAGAAGGGTACAGGTGAAACTTACTAAATGTAGAATATAAATGTCTTAACACAGTAACTAAGAAAATGCCATGAAGGCTATGTTAACCAATTTGATGAAAATATTTCAAATTGTATATAAAATCAGCACATTGTACCCCATGATTGCATTAATGTACACAGCTATAATTTAATAAAAAATATAATAAAAAAAGAAAGAATTGGGGGTAAATTGGTTTTTGCAATTAATAAAAGTGGAGGGTTGACATTTTAAAAATATATCAGCATTAAGATTTTTGGCCTGGGAACAAGAACTTTGAAGACAGCTGGAAAAATGGTCAAATATGGCCTTCTAGAGCTCTGTCTTTTGAGTAGAGTCACAAAATCCAGGTGCTAATATATAATGCTCAGTAATTCCACCAAATACCTGTATTTTAAAAGAAATCTCAAGTACTAAGGTTTTCAGTCCCCAAGAATGAGTCAACACTTGAAGGAAGAAGAAACGAAGCTAATATGTATTAAAACCCCCTTTTCTGGGTCCTCTGCTAAGTATTTATATATTCATCCCTCATTAACTTCTCAAGAAACCTCACGAGACAGGCAAAGCATAATAAATTTGGTTTTTAGTATAGCTCAGAAAGGCTATCTTACAGGCCGAAGGTTGTACAGCTGGAGACTCTGGTTCTAATTGAACATAAAATTTATGGGGACAGTAAAACAACTTGGAAAACTGTATTTGCTATGACATCAACTGAAAGAAAAAAATACAGAATCATAGTCGCACTGTAATTACTACGGTGTAAAAGCATTCAGCTAATTTAGAAAGAAACATGGGGAAAATTAAAACAGTTTTGCAAGAGTGGTTAAATTAGGAGTATTTTTTTCAACCTCTTTTATTATTATAATATTGTTTTTGCAATAAAGAGCCCCATGCTATTTTGATTGCACCACATTGCATGGTGTACCCTCACCCCTTGGAGGCCTGGGATGCCCTGGCTCAAGCCATAATTATATTAAAAATGAAACTGAATAAATGAATAATAATGATAACAATGAGAGCTGCTGTGAATTAACCATAATTGTCATGATGATTAGAGCAGCTATGAATTAAGAAGCCAATTGTAATTGTAATGGCCATTGTGATAATGAGTTAGAAAATGAGTGCATACAAATGGATCCTGAGGAAAGAAAGGGGCTGGGAATATATGGTGGAAGACAAAGAGTCTGTGCACAGAGATGGAAAATCACAAGAGCATTGTTCCAGCCAAGAGTGGATTCCAACAGAGGCATCAGGCAGAGAGAATTCTTCCAGAGTGGCTTGGCCTGGACTGCAGAGGACCAGACCTAGCTGAGAAGAGCAAATGTCAGGCATCCCAAGTGCCTGCTGACACCCAGTGCTCCAAGTGTGGGTAAGGCAGAGAGGGGCTTCTCCAAGTAGCGTTAAGACCACAAAACTATCCAACCAAGTTGGTGAGACTACACTGGCCTTTTGAGGGTACATGTAAGTTCTGAATTCTGTGTAAAATAAACTCCAAATATAGAACAAGTTCTAGATGGAGTGAGAATTCTATCTTCAGAATTAACAGAGATTGAGTTTGATCTCTAGGCCTACAGACGTGGCTGCTCAGAATGTAAATTCACCGACTAACAGTCATACAGGCAACATGAATTGTAAGGCAGTGTGTACATGCTAACACCTATAGTGCATTTTACAAGGGTGTATGTTAAATCTACTGAGTGTAGAATATGAATGTCTTAACACAATAACTAAGAAAATGCAGTGAAGGCTATGTTAACCAGTTTGATGAAAGTATTTCAAATTGTATATAAAACCAGCACATTGTACCCCATGATTGCATTAAGGTACATAGCTATGATTTAAAAAAAAAAAAAAAAAAGAATATGAACTTTGGAGACAGAGATCTGGGTCCAAGGCTGCCACTTATTAGACAAACTTATCAGACAAGTACTTGTCCTCTCTAGCCTTATTTTTCTCACCTATAGAACAGGGAGAGTAATATAGCCCACCCTACGGAGTTGTAATGAGAATTAAATGAGATGATGCGTGCCAAGCTCTTGGCATACTGTGTAGTGTACCAAAAATGCTAAATGGTGTTATTACAATTAATGGTCTTAACGTGAATAAGATCAAGTGATGTAGGAACTTGAAAATCAAATTTTTATTTTTAACTGGAATTGCATACCTCTTCGTGTAATCTCTTTAAACTTTCTCTCCTGAGATTTTGCATTGGAAAAATGATTTGTATTACTGTATTCAAGGCAGCGACTACAGGTCAACCATAACTTGTCTGAAACATTGACAATGCACAATGTGGTTCTATTGCCAGCAAAGCTGTGATGTGAAGAAAGGGATGAAAGGATGCGATTAGAGTAGACAAGGAACATGGTCTTGAGGGAGGCTGAGGGAGTCCACTGTTGGTGTCCTTATAGGATAGCTAACCTATTTTGGATCGGAAAAAAAATAAATGGCACTTATTAGAGACATAGGTGTTCAACAAATGTTTATTAGGTATATAATAATAGTAAATAAACATCCAAGAACATGCCAGTAACAAGCATTTGTTGAAAGCTTACTATGTGTTAAGTGTGGTTTGATGCACTTTGTATTTATTAATCATTAATGAAACAGTGCTATCAAGTAGGTGGTTTCTTATTCCCATTTTACAAGTGAGGAAAATCAAGGCAGAGAGGCCAAGCAGCTTGCTCAAGTTACAAAAATGGAGCCAGGACTAAAGCCAGCCAAACTGGGTAGAGAGTCTCTCTAGGGTAGGGATCAAGAGTCAGTTCATACAGACTATTTCTGAATGCAAAGACAACCCTACAAAGCAGGGATTTTTGTCTGTCACCCTTACAGATGAGGAAACTTAAGCTCAGTGGCATACAACTTATAGGGCGGAAGTGAGAATAGTCAGCCCCAAGTGGAGGAATATTTCATTACTTACATTCTTCAAAATTGCCAGTGCATGGTGAAAACCCAAAGCAGATTCATTTTCATTCACTGTTGTCATTGCTGAAGATTTTCTACAGACAATGTGTCCTCTTATTGCCAATGCATCCCCTGGTGCATCTTCCCCTACCTTCTACCTCAGCCCAGCCCACGTGCTCATTTGTCCTGCCACTGACTCAAAGACACTAAATGAATAAACACTGCATAACCTTCAGGGCTAAAGGTTAGCTCACTTGATTTAACAGTGCCTAATAAGAAGTGGGGGAGGGGGGCGTACAGCACTTGATTCCTCCTAACTCATTAGAATCATTTGGGAATCTTAAAATATATGTATTAATGTCCAAACCCATCCCACAGACTGATTTAATCAGAATACCTGTGGGTGAGACATTTGCATAAATGTTTTATAGCTCACTGCCTCTATTTTAAAGTGCAGCCAGAATTGAGACCTTTAGCAAGTGTGTAGAATTTTATTCTGGTATTGATTTCTTTATCTTATTTAAAAATACCCTCTAAGACAGACTCCGTTTTAGAGAGAGTCATGCATTGAATTACCCTCCAAGCTGTCTCTCCAAATTCTCAGCCATGAGATGGTTTCAGGTGAGCCTAAGAAATTTGAGTATCTAGGAATGAAGAAAGTGAAATATCTTTGTGTACCAAGCAGCCCCTCTTGGTGGGAAGCCTCCACAGACTCTTAAAATCAACCAGGAAATGTTGGCACATCAAGTGGCAGGAGCAGAACATAAACAGGACAGAGAGTTCCTTCTTTCAAAGCAGCCTAGTACTGTCTAGAGTGTTTGCATGCCAAACACTGTTTAACAGTGGGCCAAATCATTCTTGTCTATGCTGGTGAGCCGTTGGCAGGGTTCTGGAGCCAGAAAGTTCTCCTGGCCTTTCCCTACATTCAGTCCACATGCTAAGCAGCCAGGATGCTAAATGACCTATAATGACTGACTAAATCTGAACAAAGCAACTCCCGACCACCCATATGGGCCATCATGGTGAAATCTTGCAGATGGTGAGGCCAGAGGGTACCAGTTAGGGCTGGACTTCGGAGAAATCCAGAATGTTTTAAAAACATATATAATTCCTTAAATTCCTGGGTTCCTCTTAGCTTCTCTGATTCAGAATCTCTAGGGATAAAGAGACTCAAGTTCAAAAAACTCCTGCAGTATGATTCTGATATGTCAGCTTTGGTCCCTAGAGTGGCAGAGGCTTTGAACCACCGTGTGACTTTAGAAGGTCTTTAGATGCCAAAGACCTCTGTCTCCCACTTACCCACACACCTGACAAGCTGTCATTAAAGCACCAGCCATTCAAGTCAAGCACACATGGCCTGGGAGTCCCCGGGTACAGTGCAGTGGGGAGGCTCTGTGTGTGAAGTAGTGAAGTTGGGCTGGAGCACAGGTGGGTAAGACAGAGTCAAGAGGCCTCGCTGCACAGTGGGCAGAGGCAGAGTTGGAAGTCAGGCCAGTGTGGAGTCTAATCCCGCCCCTACCACTGCACCAGCTGTGAATATTTGAATCATTAACTTAATCTCTCTCGGCCTCAAGATCTGCAGCTATAAACTGGGGGATAAAAATACTTCCCTGGTGTGATCACGACAATGATGTGCCAGTCCTGGACCTTCTTGTCCTCAGATGTAGTCCTCACCCTTCCATCACCTGATTTGTATGGTACAGGGCAGACACCTCTAGGCTATCATTCTCAGCTGGCCTCTGGTAGGGTTGGCTGATGGGAGACTGTGCAAGAGACTAGAATGTGGAAGGAAGGGAAAACTATGGCCTCTCCCGCTCTCTCTCTCTCCCCCACCCCGCCCCCGACTTGCTGGGCACAGCCCTCCATCCCACCAGATCATCCTCTCACTGTGTTTCAAGCACCTCCCGAGCATCGCATCCAAGGCTTCCATGACCCTGCATTCTCCTGGGGTCCCTCAGCCCAGGGGTGGGGGTGAGCTCTGGCCGTGGCTAATCGCTGGGTTGCCTGGCCCCAGATGGCCTTGTTGGAACATCCATCACCCAGTCCTGCTTTACATTCCCTTTCTTTCAACTATTTAAGTGGTTCCTTGTTTTCTTCTTTCCCCTTATTCAACCCTTACGTTATAATGCTCTAAATATAGGGCTCAGTACTATTTATGCTTAATAAACTGGAGCTATTAAAAGTAGAGATATCCTAATAAGCCACTCTTTCTCCCCAGGTGACCCCTGTCATTGCCCTCAGTGTGAGGCCCCTGGGGCAGGATGGCTGACTGTGGCTGGATCTGTTCAAGCAGCTCTTCCAAGCTTGAAATACTACTAATAATCAGCATTTATATAATGCTTATTTTGTGCCAGGCATGGTTCTAATTGCTTTATTTAAATTAACTCATTTAATCTTCACCATAACCCTATGAGGTAGATGCTATTATTGTTGGAAATGAGGCAAAGAAAAAAAAAGAGTTAAGTGACTTGCCCAAGGTCATAGAGCCAGTAAGTAGAGCAGCCAAGTTTCCACCCTGGGAAGTCTGGCACAAGAAGCTGTGCTCTGTAACCCCTGCTCTACACTGCCTCTCAAGACAATTGCCTCCCAACTAGCAGAAATGACTGACTTTCATTCGCAGGGGCCATTGCCTCTCACTTCAGAAGTCAACGTGTGAAGGGACCTCTGTATCTCACCATTCAGACCTGCGTGAGAACTAAGTCATCTTGATAGGGCATCCCTACCTGGCCTGGCCCTGGAGGGCCCTGCGTCTAATCCATCTCTGGGGCTGCCTGGACCCCCTGCTGCTTTTTCTGCCTTAATAGACACCCAAGTAGAACCTGCTCATGTGGGAATCCATAAGCCACTAACTGAAGCTATATTAAACCTATAAAAATCAATTGCTAGCATTCTAATGACCTTCTTATAAATTAGCTTATTAGATGGTCTTACTCATTCACTAATTAACAGAAGGCAAAAAGGAACTAACATTTATTGAGCATTTACTCTGTGCTTGGCTGCTTTCCAGAGCTCCACAAGAAACGTCTCTTTTCCTTTTCATCCTCCTAGCGACCGTGAGAGCAAAGTACGATTCCCACTTCACATACAACTGAACTCAGAGAGAATGACTTTGAGTCAGACCATGATTTAAACTCCCATCTGTCTAACTCCACTGCACTTCAGCCTTCTCTAAGATATTGTCAAAATGAGATTTTTGAAGTGTGATCACAAAAGGCATACTGATGAAGATCGGGACATTTCACAAGGAGGCGATTTCAGAATTTCTATAGAGTAGTTACGGCTCTCTAGCTCACATTTTCCCCCTATTTAAACAGAAATGTCTACGGCAGCCATCCTGTGCCTTCCCCATCACTGTATGTTGGGTGGGGCACAGCAGATAACTATCTCTTTGATATTATAGATCCTTAGAATGAGAGGTTATACAAACAACCACAGGCAAGGAGTCTGGTCCTCCCTTGAACCTGATAGGGAACATGATATGTGGGACTTTGAGCTGATGTAGTAATGGAGACATTTGGAGATTTAGGGAAGGGATGAGTATATTTTGCATGTGAGTGGGATGTGAATTGTTAGAGTAGTGGGTGAAATGTGGTGGGCAGCCTTTATTGTGGTCCCAACAGTTCCCACCTCCCAATATTCAGGCCCTGGTATAAGTCTCTCCCTTTCCTCAAGACCAGTTGAACAGAACACAACAAAAGGGATGAGTTTGGGTTACAGAAAATACTCTGGCTTGTGGCTTGCTCATTCTCTCCTGCTTTTTCTCACTTGCACACTCTGATGGAACCTAACTGCCATGTTGTGAGTTGTTCTTTGGCAAGGCCCATGTGACAACGAACTGGGGTCTTCCTTGACGTGTGGGTCTCTGCCTTGTCATCTGGTCTTCTCCCGGTGTGTTTCCAAATTCCCCCCTTTTGAAAAGGACACCAACTGTGCTAAATCAGGGGCATCTCTACTTCAGTTTGACTTCATCTTAATTAATTATGTCTGCAATGATCCTATTTTCAAATAAGGTCATATTCTAAGGTGCTAGAGGTTAGGACCCCCATATATGGATTTTGGTCAGGGGGTACAATTTGACCCATACTGTTCTTCCCTATCCTCAAACTCCAGCAACCACTACTCAGCTCCTCATGTCTATAATATTATCATTTCAAGAACTCTATCTAAATGGAATTTTACATTTGAGAATTAGCTTTTTTTTCACTTAACATATTTCTTTGAAGATTCATCCAAGTAATCGAGTTTATCAATAGTTCTCAACTCCTTGTTATTCCTGAGCAGTAAGTGCCTGCTGGGCACCTAACAGATACACCACAGCTTGTTTAACCTTTACCTGCTGGAGAACACTTGACATTTCTCCTTGACTATTAAATATAAAACTGTTATCAACATCTGTGTACCAGATTTTTTATGGAAATAATTGTTTTATCTTTCTAGACTGAATGCCCAGGAATGAAATTGCTCAGTTATACATGTATAATAATGGTATATTTAGTTTTCTTTTTAAAAAAAACTGTGAAACTATTTTCCAGAATGATGGCACCATTTTACATTCCCAACAGCAAGGTATGGGTGACCTGATTTCTAGCAATTGTTGTAACACATTTTGGGTTAGTTTTTGAATTTTGACCATTCTGAGAGGTGGGTAGTGTTACCTCATTGCTGTTTCAATTTGATCCTATGATCAATGATGATAACTATCTGTGGCTATGTTTTCATGGGTACATCCTTTTCTAGGAAATAGCATTTCATGCCTTTTGCCCATTTTCTAACTGGTTTGCTTGGTTTTTTGTTTTTTCTTTTGCTTTTTATTATTGAGCTTTGATAGTTTTTTATATATTCTAGGTACTGATATTTTGTCATTTAGGTGATTTGCAGATACTTCCTTCCAGTCCATAGCTCAACTTTTCATCCTCTACATGAGATTTCTTACAGTAGATGTTTATAATTTAGATGAGGGTTAATTTACTGATTTTCCCTTTTGTGGAGTATGGTTTTTAATATCAAAACATCTCTTTGCCCTAAATCTTGAAAATTTTCACTTTTCTCCCTCAAAGTTTATCATTTTGTAGTCTTCTGTTCTACATTTAAGTCCATGATCTATAATTTTTATATAATCTTCGAGGTTTGAGTTGAGGGCCTTTCTGGTTTTTGTCTGTGGATATCAATTATTTTTTGGTACCGTTTCTTGGGTAGATGGATAAGTTTATTGTGTGTCCTAGACATTTTGTCTACTATATTAGGAGATTCTGGTCCTGCTTAAATCTCTTATTTAATCAGGATGTTATGATGTTTAGGGTTAGCTCATATGTTTTGACTTTCTCTTGTGGGCTGTGGTTCCAATACAAGTTTAATTTTGAGAGCCTCTGGGGCTTTATTTTGGTTTGCGTGATTTCTTTGGTGCCTCTGGGGCTCCTCTGGCTCCTGCTATAGTTGCCAGAGAAAGTGGAGGGGACTTCTCCCACTGAGGATGGGAGAGGAGAATAATTTTAACCATCCAAATAATAGAACCAGTATTGTATTTTAGAATTGCTTTCTTCACTTAATATTATAATGTAACCATTGTATTTCACTATATTTCTTTTACATAAACCCCAAGTAACGTCAGTGTTAATGGTTCTTATATTGTTTTAACCTCTGGGTTATAGTCAGAAGATAACAGCTGGGGATATGAGACATTGGAAAGTTAACATTGGAGTTCCAGCCTTATTTTGTTTTTTAAGATGCATTTGGTGAATTGATCTCAGCTGATGTCTTTCTTGCCTCTTTTATATTCTAGGAAGGTAAGTTTAATGAAAATGATGGTTTTAAGGACAGAAGAAACCACTTGGGGGGGGGGTCATTACCCAGCCCTGGAATTTAAATTGTGGGTTACAATTCCCCTTTTCAAAGTATTATAAAATGAGAGTTTATGTTTTCAGTTATGACTGACTTAATTCTAAGAATACATTAAAAAGTGTATTTAATATTATCTCCAGGCTCTCCTTCAGTAAGCTAGCTAGATATGTAAGTTTCATTTGTCTTCAGTATCCCTCCACAGGCCAAATGCAAAGGACACAATTTCCCTACCTAATATCATGACACTGGGGGGGGGGGGGTCCTTTTACGTTATTTAGCCCCGACAAATACATTGTCCTCATTTGTAAATTTTTTGCTTCACCCAGTTTTCTCCAATGAAACTGTTCTTTCCTAAAGTAGTAGGATATTACTAATCACTGCTTTCAAAAATTATAGTTTTTCTCTACTGTCCCAGACTCTGAAATTATTTTATCTTCATGGACTAGGCTCTACAGGAGAATATGGGTTCAAATCTTTACTCTGCCTCTTATGACCCAGGTTGTCTAGGAAGGAGTCTCAACGATCTCTCTCTTTCTCAGAAAAATGATTCAGTTTCTTCATCTATAAATTGGAAATAAAACCAGAACCTACCTAGTGGAACATTATAAGGATTAAGTGAGCTGATACATATAAAAGCTCTGACACTGGGGCCTTAGATCATCTTCATCCTCTTTATCCTGATCTTCTTCTAGGTCCCCCCACCTAGACACGTAGCATAAGCTTCTCCAAGGCTGAGGATGTTGAGAAACAAAGTCAAGAAAAGAGATGAATCTCACAGCCCATGTCTGCTCTTTGCACAGCCACAAACCTCTCTAAGCCAGGAAGCTAGATCCTTCTACCCATTTTAAAAAATGAAAAGGAAGGAAATTACAAATAATTATCTGCAAAGATTACCCTGCCAATAAGTGCTGGTTTCATGACTTCATACATTTGTCAAATCCCACAGAATGGTATACTTCAAATTGGTGCATTTTATTGTATATAAATTATACCTCAATAAAGCTGACAAAAGAAATTACCCTGCTATGTAAATAACCCTATATTCAAAGAAATTATTTGGGGAAAAATACCTCAGATGTGGATTTTTTTTTAAATGGGAGAAATTACCATTCTAGGTTGTCTTTTGCTATGAGCTTAAGCCCAAGTATTTAACCACAAATTAATTACCTAGTAATTTCGGTGGTGGAGAGTAATATTTGCCCCTCTATATGTTCATGAAAAGAGAACAGAAAACAGACTCTCTGGCCCTAAAAATTTGTTTTAATAATCTGAGATCAGAACAAAATAATAATCACAACTTTAATATGCTAACTTTCATTGTACTAACTTAGAGCTAAACCTGTCTTCACAAAGTACCTCATTTTATCACCTCAATGGCCCACTATGTCAGTAAGCCACCAAATGTCCCCACTTGATGGATGAGATGCTCATGAATAGAATGAGAAGGTGACTTGTCCAAGGTCACACAGATGGGAAGTCCCATAGTCAGGCCTTGAGCCCTGGTATCTTGTGGCTAAATGTCATGGTTTTTTTTTTACTATATATTAGACACAGTGATTGCATTGTCAAGCCCCGGAATTGACTGCATTTCCCTCCAGGGTCCAAAAGTATAAATTTCTCCAATAAAATAGGATTCTACTGGTCTGAGTCTCAAGCCTTGTGTTGTCCTGCAGCGAATGCCATATTCGTATCATGCTGGCCTCACAGGAACAGATGGAGACAAAATGCAGAATGTTCCTCCTCCTGCTCCTATTGTCCTGATCCACATGAATTGTGGTGCAGCAAAGGGAAAATGAAAAAGGTAGCAGTTTGCCTCTAAAGCATCAAATTGCCATCTGGTCTGAAGGGAATTATTTATTATTTAACCACTGCCATGCAGGATTTCAGGCAGCGCCAGATAAAGAGTTTTTGTTGTGCCTTGAGGAGCTGGGCAATTTCAGAAGCAAAATTTCATCACTTCTTTGTCCTCTGACCCTCAGGTAAGGGGTCCCTTCTTCAAATTAGACAGCTGGTTAAAGTGCTCCATGCATAGAGGAAACAGTAAAGATCTCCTTGAACCTTAAGAAAGAAAAGAAGGAGAATCAAATGATGATGGATGAGATTTCCATGTGCAGAAGCGACCCAATTGAGTTTTGCAGTTGGAAGCCAAAGAAATCTGAGAACAGTTGAGTTTAATCATTGGGTCTTGGAGACAATCTCTGGGAGCAATGATAGAACATACTATGTCTCAGAATGCTGCAGTTTCCTTGTGTTAGTTTGCTAGGAGTACCACAGACATAGTAGTTGAACAACAGAAATTTATTTTCTTATGATTCTGCAAGCTCACAGTCCATGATCAAGCTGTCAGCAGGACTTCTTGTGAGGCTTCTCCGTTGGCTGTGGATGGCCGTCTCCTTCCCGTGTTTTCTCCTGATATTCCCACTGTAGCTGTCTATATCCAAATTTTCTCTTCTCATAAGGACACCAGCCATATCGAATTTAGGCCCACCCTAAGGAACTCATTTTAACTTAATTATCTCTTTAAAAAATATAGTCACATTCTGCGGTGCTAGGGGTTAGGACTTCCACAGATGGATTTGGGGGTTCAGGTCATAGCAATCCTTTTATGTGTTGTCTTTTGTGCTGAAACATGTCATTCTCAGACCCTATTTCCAAACTTTACTTTTGATCTATTCCATATTACAAAAACTGCATTTTCCAGGCTCCCCTGCCAACTCATAGGTAGAGGCCTTGGTGAAAGACTGAATGGTAGGGGAGGGGAGAAGCCAGCACTCCTTCCTGGACCTTGCACAGCCTCTCTGAGAGTGATCAACTTTCCTGGTTGTCCCAGCACCCTGTAGGAAGCTGCCCCTTGTGCCTCATTCCTGCTGGGTAATCCCCACTAGGGCTGTAGCTTCTGAACCTTGGTCACCCCATCCCCTTCCTTTACCTTTCCATCCCTGAGGGTGAAAGTACCTTTCTGCAGATGCTTCCCTCAGGACCTTCTCTTTGGTTTCTCAGCTCTTCATCACATGGTTAACCAATTCCCAACATGAACTTCGCTCTTTTTGAAAGACTTAATAAAATGCCTTTGCTTCTCTGCCAGACTCTGAATGCTATATCCCAAACCTGAAAAAGATCTTTCTAACAGAAGGAAAAAAAATAGAGCTCAGACTGGAATCTTAAAACATAGGAAAGAACCTGCCATGTGATAAGAAAAGGAAAAGAAATTCCACATATTCTCTCTACTTATCAAGTTTCCAGGGGAGGAGATAGACATTAATGAAAAGTCTCACAAACTGAAAAATAATGAGATTCCCAAACACACAGCCATCAACCAAAGCCTCTGAGAAAGCTTAGTCTTCAGAGTCCCAACCTACTGATATATCGTCCCTACATCAAGGCCCTGGAAGAAAACCAAGCCATGAGTTTACATGATCATTTTTTAAAATTTATTTTAAAGAAACATATTTTTAAGTCCAAATTAAAAGTGAGCATATGTGGTATTGGTTATTCCCTAATTAATGGGTAGAATGCATACTATCTGGGAGATGGCCACAATTATAACTTTGACTCAAACAGTACAAAAATATTACATGTATCTCTGTTCTCCCTTTCCCTCAGAACAGAGATAGAAAGAATGAGGGGGGGGAAGGAAGAGCAGAGCGAGGGAAGGCGCAAGGGGGTGGGGTCTGGGGGCCTTGGTGTGTGCCACACCTTTTGGGGGCAAAACTCGATTTTAAGAGGGACTTTACCCAACAAATGCAACTAGTGTAGCATGGTTTCTTGTACCCTCAATGAATCTCCAACAATAAAAAAATAAATAATACATGTAACCAAAACTTTTGTATCCCTGTAACATTTCTGAAATAAAATTCAAAAATGGAACATATTTTTGTAATACTTTATTCTTAAAGACTGCTTCAAAATTTTCATAAACTGCAAGCCCAGAAAAACTTTATTTATACATGGTGTGATTAATTCAGCATAGGTAGATAAGGGCTTAGCCCTTATAGAAGCTCATTGATCAAAGATCTCAGTCTATTCTCTGGACTCTTAAATCATGGACACTCTGATCATGGTTTGGAATTCACTCCTGGCTGTAGTCATTGATATTCCTCAACATGGTACTGAGGCAGCAGAATACAATTAAATATATGCTTTAGGGTCAGATAGCCTGGATCAAACAGTCCCAGCTCCATCTTCTATCACTGCATGACCTTGAACCTCATATTTCTCATATATTAAATGTAGCTGTACCATCATTCTGAGGATTTAGTGAGGTGGAATCCTTTATGTTTTAAGTGCTTCATAAACGTGAGCCATTGTTAACATTGTTGGTATGGACTCGATCTCAGACTTACCAAGCCTTAGATCCTATCTCATGATGCCCTGCCTAGATTCCCTCAGCCCTCCACTTCGAACATTCTCCTACCTCAGAATGGTGAGCTGTGCCAGCTGTCCCCGAAGCCTGGACTTTGGCTTGGCCCTTGAGCTTACAAGGAATATCCCTTGGATTGGACATTGATAGCTTTGGTCCATACCTCTGATACAGAGGCTCCAGACTGCACTTGAATTTCTCTTGTCCATCCTAGCTGTGTGTAACACTGCACCAAACAAGTGGCAGGTGAACTCTGTTTCTGGAAGCATTTTCTTGGATCAGTTCAGCAAAAACAAAACTTCCCAAGAAGAAGTTAATTCGAGAGCCTCCTCTCACTTTCTTATGAACTCTTTCTCTAGTCTAGATCAGACCTCCAGAACCCCTGTGAAATCTGATATCTGGGGGGGGTCCCATCCAAGACACTTTTCTAAGTTCCAACTTTAAGCTTTCTGCTACTACACCCTCAACTCTGGCCAAAATTCCCAACTACTTATAGTCCAGCTTTATTATTATTACTATTAGGAAATAAAACTGACATAAATAAGATGGGAATTAATGACAGCTTCATGTGAATTTTCATGAGGTTTTCTTTATTTAATAAATATATTACAGGGTGGCGCTTGTGGCTCATCGAGTAGGGCTCCGGCCTCATATGCCGAAGGTGGCAGGTTCAAACCCGGCCTTGGCTGAACTGCAAAACAGAAAAATAGCCAGGCATTGTGGCGGGCGCCTGCAGTCCCAGCTACTTGGGAGGCTGAGGTAAGAGAATCACTTAAGCCCCAGAGTTGGAGGTTGCTGTGAGCTGTGTGATGCCACGGCACTCTATGAGGGCGATAAAGTGAGACTCTGTCTCTACAAAAAATAAAATAAAAATAAAATAAATAAATAAATTATATAATAGTTAAAATTCACAGAGAGAAATAAAGAATAATACAGCAAAAACCTATATATTAGCATCTAGAGTAAGAAGCAAAATATTACCAAATAAAGCTCCCTTCTCCATCACGTGGAAATCTCTCCTCTCAGAGGTAACCACATCCTGAATTTGGTGTTTATCATTGCCTTGCATTTCTTGAAATACTTGCAATATATTTTTACTATATTTAGGCAGGTAGGTATTTATTCAGAAAATTTAAAGAACATATATAATATTTCTATAAATGGTAAAAATGCATTTAATTGATTTTTTACCCAAATGAGTCTATAGTTGACCCAGTGAGGAAGATCTGGAAGATGTCAGCAGGGAAAGTCAAATATCCAGTATTTCATTTTTAAATTTTCAGTTCTAAAATTTCTCTGGATTCTGTTTTTTATAGTTATATTTTTCTATTGATTTCTTATCTGTCCAATAATTGTGATTGCCTTTTCTTTTAAATCCTTTAGCATGTTTATAGAAAATCTTTTAAAGTGCTTATCTGCTTATGTCAAAGTCAGAATTGTCAATTTTTTTCTATTTATTGCTTTTTCCCTTGAATATGGATTATACTTTCCTGTTTCTCTTCATGTTTGCTGACTTTTTTAGCACACTGGACATTATGCACAGTACATTATAGAGACCAGATTCTGTCATATTATTCTGAAGAGTGTTCGGTAATGCTACATTAGGTCAGATTCCTAGAAATCCAATAAATGTGTATCTAACTGTGCTCCTGGTGGGAAAATTCAAGTGCCTGTGAAAAGTACATAGGAGTAATTGGGGCCTAATTTTTATAAGAGAATTAGACATTGCTCTGACTACTGCAAAATTTTATTTACTTAATGAGTTATAGATAAGCTTCCAAGAAGAATTTTATTGAATATTTTACTTCACAAATATGTCCTATTATGACTATAAAATTTGGGATGAAATATAAAACAAGTTTACAAAAATAATCTATCACAATTGATATTTTGGTTGTGACTTTTTTTTATTTCAGATTAATATGATGCAAATGATTAGGTTACATTGTTTGTGTTTGTTCCATAAAGTTCAAATCGTAGTTGAGCCCTTTAGCAGGTGTGGCGTATATCCTTACATTGTGACCATTAGGTGAGAGCTTACCAATCCTCTTCCTTCTTCCCCTCTCTCTCCTCCCTCTCCCTCTTCTCTTTTTCCTCCTCTCCTCTTCTTCCTCTCCTCCGCCCCCTCTCCCTACTTGAATTTAATTGTGTTTTTCTCTTGTGTGGGCATATAGTTGTTTATCTACTGGTTTGGAGTGTCTGATTAATGATATAGGAAATGATTGAGGCATATTACCTCCTAAAAGGAAGACCCTACTCACTATGAAAATAACTATTTCTGTGATATTATTTCCAGGTTAGAGTAACAACTAAACAGATTCAAATGTGAACACCCAATATATAATAGAGATGAAAGCAGTACGGTTCTATTTGAAATAAATTATGCCTCCAAGAACCTTGTTCATTGACAGCCATGCCTCAATAAAAGAGGTTTTTTAGTTCCATTTCAATGAACTAATAGATCTATAGAGGATACAGTCTGCGAACCATTCCTTTAGCCCAGTAGTTGTCAATTTTTTTCTATAAAGGGCTAGATACAAAATACTTTAACCTTTATGAACCATGTGGTCTCTGTCACAACTCAAATTTCCCATTGTGACACAAAAGCAGCCATGGACAATAAATATACAAATAGGTTTGGCTATATTCCAATAAATTTTTATTTATAAAAACAGATGGAAGACCAAATTTAGCCCACAGGAAAGAGTTTGCCAATCCCTACTTCAGCTGAAAGAGGAAGGGATCCTTTTTTGAAAGCCTAGACAACTCCTAAAAACAAGTACATGCTCTTTTTGAAGATCTAAATGGTTACTTATCCTTGTTGTAAATTTAGTGTTGTAGAATATTTTATTGTTGTTATTGCTGTTATTATTGATAACACTTTGCCTCATCAGACTCTTAAATAAATAGTCATTGATGTTCTAGAAATCAAGGAAATATATTGATTGGCTTACCTGCAGAAAACATTCCCTAAAGAAAAGGCAGGGCACGAGCCATGATGAGCAGTAGGTACCACCCCTGCTAGCTGTGTAAACTTGGGCAGTCTTCATCTCTTTGAGCCTCAATTATCATTTACAATGGGAATCATAGTATCTACTTGACAAGATTGTCATGAGGACTAAACAACTTCAGAGTCAGTGCTGAACAAATGGCAGGTCCCCATCCCTTTCCCTTTTTATTAAACATAAAGGACTAAGATGAATAGCTTCTGAAAGTGGAATACAAGGAATAAAAATCAAAAAAAATATGGCTTTCCTAGAAAAGTACTCTAGTAATTTCTCCCTCAATGTCAGAACAATTTTAAAATACCCTAAATCCTTCTCTATGAATGGGACATGCAATAGTTTCAGCCTGATACAGTGGGGAAGGCTCAAATGGAGAGAAAGATCCAAGTCACCTCTGCCATGTGACTTTGTGCAAAACTCTTCTCTGTGTTCTTATTTTCCTTAAAATCCTCAACTGTCAAAATAATGGTAGGTAAACTAGTTTAGTGGTTCCCAGACTATAAGAAAACCACCATCCAACGTTCTCAAGTCTATGCAAACACCAGGCACTATCTGAATAAAATGTTCTCATATGGAGATAGAAAAAAAATTCATGCTAACATGGTCCTAGAATTCAAAAATGTGAGCAACACAGAGTCAGATGATTCCGACAACAGCCTATGTTTCATTAAAACAGTGCAGTTCTATCATGACCATGTACATCACATAAATGTAATTGCCAATATCACATTGTTATTCGAGAGCCATTCATTAGTCACACTGAATTCACTGTGTGCATGTAGACTGGGAATGTGAATTCTTTCCTTGGCTTAAAATCAGCTGAAGCCATCTCCACTGTAGGGAAGCATGGTAATGAAGTACACAATCTTCCCTTCTTGAAGAAGTTATGGTGCCCAAGACAAGCTCACACATTACCATGATGGAAGAGCAGACATGAGATAGGATCTTGGGAGTGGTTGCAGTTACATAATCCTATTCAGCAAACACATAGCTACTACTCTGAAACCGGAAGTGTAATAGACTGTGAGATACATGAGTTGTTTGCCTGCAGAGCATTCATTCCTAATCTTGTTATAGCACTTCCACTTGCCTTGGAAGGTGGGAAGAAGGTGGATCACAGTCTGTGTAATTCTAATTCTGGTGTGGCTGTACCACACCAGTTTTCTGAGAAGGACACAGACATTCTGGCCATTTAGAATATTCTATCTCCCTATAGGTAGGGGTGGACTTAGAATTGGTCATGAGTCAAATAGATCCAATGATATTTTGTTCCACCACTTTTACTAGAATCATTTGTAAAAATTTGTTCTCTTTCTGTGGATGGGTACAGTAGCTCATGCCTATAATTCCAGCACTTTGAGAGGTGGAGGCAAAAGAATCACTTGGGACCAAGAGTTTGAAACTAGCCTGGGCAACATAGTAAGACCCCATTTCAAAAAAAAAAAATTTAATTAGCTGAGCATGTTGCCACACACCTATAATCCTGGGTACTAGACAGGCTGAGCCAGGAAGATCATTTGACTCTGACAGCTGGAGGTTGCAGTGATCTGTAATTGCATCATTGCACTCTAGCCTAAGTAACAGAGTGAGACCTTGTCTCAAAAAATGAAAAAAGAAAAGAACATTTGATTCATAGAATAGTCACCACCACAACACACACACACTTCCCAATTTACAAAACTATACAAATTATTGAACATCTAGCCTGAAACTAACATACCCCTGAACTTTTCAATAACGGTAGCCAAGAAATTTTCTTTTTTAACAAGCCATTATAAATTTGATTTATATGACATGTAGCTGAAAAGTCCTGATGGACTTAGAAATATCAAAGAAAAGGCAAATTCACGAGGCTCTGTTAACACACACACACACGTATATACTTTGTTCAATAATTGCAATTTCTCCTATTAGCTTAAATCAGAACACAAGGAGTCATCCATTATTCCTCTTCCCCATCTCCTTCTAGGCTCCAAATATGTTTACTTAATTGCCAAGTATTACTGAGTCTACCTCTTAAATATCTCTTGAATTTATCTTTTCTCTTCATCTACATGGCCAATGCCTCTTTGAAGTCTTATTCTATCTTAAGCATGACTATTCCAATACCTTCCTAAAGAAGGTTCTTTTACATATAACATGATTATACCCTAACCCCATTAACAATGGGGTTACTTCTTTTGCCAGAGTAGTATTTTTAAAGCATGAATGTCACCACACTCTTTGAAATTCACCAGACTCTCTACTGTCTTCATTGTAATCTAGATCCCATCATACTGAGTGTCAGGCTTCTGTGTCCAGTTCCTATCTCTGATTACAGCCTTTTAATAGTACTCTTTGTCCCTCAACTCTTTCTACCATCCTACCACACATCCTATACTTCTCCAAGTTAAACTACTTACAGTTTCCAAAACAGAACAGATGCTATCAGCCCTCTCTGCTTTGTAGAATTGAGTTGAGCTCAACAATCAACATCTCTAGAAAATATATCCTGCTATGTCTGCTCTCTCAGAACTCACCATATGCCTACAAGTTACCAAACATTCACATGGAATTGAATCAACTGAATTTTATTCTGTTTTGACAGAGCCACTACAAGGCCAAATCTCTTAAGATTATTCCCAAATGGCAGTGTAGATGTTAACCACATGATTAAAGCCAACACAGGAAAAGCAAGAAGAGCTAGATTTCCCATTTTTTGATACCTCCTCTAGCAAATTACATACCAAAATAGGCATATTTGTGTCTTTACTTCTAACTCAGGTGGAGTAATAGCTTTATCCTACATCCTGAAACAATCAAAAACCAAACAATGTATGTGAAACAATGGTTTACAAGACACTGGACATCAGGCAACAAAGGACAATAATCCTTGAGAGACAGGAAATAAACAAGGTGACTGACCCAGAGACTTGCCCGAAGAACATTTCTGGGCCATCCATCATGCAGGGAGAGAAAACCTATCAGAGGCTGAAGGACTCACTATGTTGAGAAAATAGAGGTGAGTTTCAAGAGAACAAAGCACTTAGTGTTCATAAGACAGAGTGCCAACTGGGAGAGCTACACACCGGGAGTAGCACAGAGCTTGTCCTAAGTTCCCTTTCCTTCAAGCACTCAGCTGAATACTAATCCTCACAGGAAGTCAAAAGAACCTTGAAAAGGAATAAAGGTGCGAGACTAACATCATCTGATTTCAAATCAACTCGTAACTAGATGAAGTTCTGATAAGCAAGACAATGCAGTATTAGCATAAAGATGAACAATTTTAAACTAGAATTTAAAAACAGGCCCACACACATATGAATAATTGAGTTAAAGCAAAGATGCAGAGGCAATTCAATGGAGAATGTATCATCCTTACAAAAAATTGTGGCGAAATATTTGAATATCCATACCTTACATCATACACAAAAATTAACTCAAAATAAATGTAGCACCTAAGACTACAAGCTTTATGAAATACAAACTATAAAATTTATAGAAGAAAATATAGGAGAAATCCTTAGCAACTCTGTGTTAAAAAGAGACTTTTTTTTTTTTTAATAGTTTTTGACCAGGCCGGGTTTGAACCTGCCACCTCCAGCATATAGGGCTGGCACCCTACTCCTTAAGCCACAGGCACCACTCAAGAAGAGATTTTGGGGGGTAGACTGAATTGGGAGGATGCCCTGAACTTAGGAGTTTAAGACTATAGTGAGCTATGATTATGCCACTGCACCCTAGACTGGGTGACGGAGCAAGAGCCCGTATTGAAAGAAAGAAAGGAGGGAGGAAGGGAGAGAAAAGAGGGGAAAAGGGAGGGAGGAAAAAAGGAAGGGAGGGAGGGTTTTTAGATATAACATCAAAAGCACATTTCATTAAAAAATAAATAAATTGGACTTCAGCAAATCTTAAAACTTTCATGATTCAAAAGACCCAGTTAAGAGAATAAAAAGAAAGGTCATGCACTGGGAGAAAATATTTGAAAACTATATTCCTTAAAAGAGACTTATATCCTGAATGTATAAATAATTCTTCATAATAAGAAGTAAGCAAATAACTCATTTTCTAAAAATAGGGAAAGATCTGAATAGACATTTTACCAAAGAAGATATACTACTGGCAAATAAGCATTATCAATCATGAGTTAAATTCAAATCAAAACCTCAGCGAAGTACCCCTGTATTAGGGAAGCCAGTCTGAAAAAGATTATACATTACAACTGTTAGCTAGGATTTAGAGAAACTAGAATTCTCATACACTGCTGAAAGGAATGTAAATTGGTATAACCACTTTGGAAAACAGTTGAGCAGTTTCCCAAAAACTTAAACATTCACCTATATTACAATCTAGGCATTTTGCCTCGAAGTATTTACCCAACAGAAATCAAAGCATATATCCATACAAACACTTGTACATGAATATTTATAGCAGCTTTACTTGTAATAAGCTAAAAACCAAAAACAACCCAAATCCATCAACAGGTGAAGGTTATATTTACACAACAGACTTCTCAGCAACAGAAAGGAATGGACTATGGATAAATAATTCAACATGGATAAATCTCCACATAATTATGCCATTGGAAGAAGGCAGACAAAAAAAAGAGTACTTTGGTTTCATTTATATAAAATTTTAGAAAATTCAAAATCATCTGTAGTGACAGAAAGCCAAAGCTAATCACCTGAGGGGTGGGGACAGGGCAGGAGGGAAGGATTACAAAGGGGCACAAGGAAATTTGGGGGAGTGAGGAAAAGTAGGTTCATAATCTTAATTATAATAGGTGTTTTATAGGCACACGGAAAAATTCCTCAAGTTGTACATTTTAAGTATGGCTATTCATGTCTATTAATGTTGCAATAATGTTATTTTTAAAAATAATAACCATAATTGTTTCCCTTCCTATAGCCACACTCCTTTGCAATGTAAGTATATAGCTACTACCATCAAGAGGTAAAAGTCTATTTCTCCATCCTGAACGAATAGAATCTTGGGTATCTAATAGAATGTGCTAGAAGTTTTTTTTGAGTCTAGTCCTTAAGAGATTTACACATCCGCTCTCCCCCCATTGTCTCAGAACACTACACTGTTGCTGCCAGGCAAACAAGCAAGCCTAGACGCGTGGCCTAGAAACCCCTATGTACCCCTAACCCTCTCAACCCCCACTGACCTCCAGCCAACCCGAGAAGCAAGGACACCTTGGTGGCCTGCAGCTGGCAGAGCTGAGCTCAGGAGCAAAACCTGGAAAGACCTATGACCTGCCCAACAGAGGCCAACTGAAATTTCCAGCCCTTTAGAATCGTTAACTAAATGATGACCGTGGTAAGCCGCTAAGTTTGGAGTGGTTGTGCTTGCAACATTATCTTTGGTAAGACACAAGTGATTTACCTCCCAGCCAGCATCAGGTCCTTATTGCTTCACTGTACAGGGTCTCTGTGGTACGAGTAGAGATATAGAAACTGCTCACTATATCAGGTCAGCAACCATTCCACTGAAAACTCTTACCTGTTCACATACAAAATGAGGAATATCTACTGTGCTCAAGGCACCGTGCTGGACCCAAGGTGAAGATGTGTGAAAGACATGGTCCCAGCACAGGCAGGGAGCGATTGTACTCAGACCAGAAACCAGAACAAGCAGCCAGCAGGGCCGGGTCTATCAAACTCATTTCCTTTTTCTGGGTTAACTTTTTTCCTCTACATTGTTTACGAATCAATTAATTTCTGTCTTGTTTGTTATGGTCTGAATGCTTATTTCATCCCAAAATTCATATGTTGAAATTCTCATATGCCTCCCTGGCAATGTAATACTATTAGGAGGTGTGACCTTAGGTCATGAGGATGGTACCACTGTGAATGGGGTTGGTGTCCTGATAAAAGAGGCCCAAGAAAGATCTCAGCATCCCTTTTGCCATGTGAGGATACAGCCAGAGGCATCTTCTACGAGTCAGGAAGCAGCCTCTCACCTGATATCAAATCTACCAAACCTTGAAGACTTCCCAGCCTCCAGAACTGTGCAAAAATAAATTCTTTTGTATACGCCATCCAGTCAGTGATATTTTGCAATAGCAGCCCAAATGGACATCATTGAACTCAGTAACAATCCCTTCCTACTCTAAAAAGAATTAAAGAAAATGGGGTTAACCTCCACAGAACCAAGACAAAATTCAGACAGCATTAGATGAAGACACCAGTCAAAGCAGGAAGTGACCAGGAGCATGAAATAAGAATAAGGTTTATCAAGTATGTAAACAAACATCTGTCCTTTATATCTTTATTGATTGATTAATTTTTTAGAGATGGGGTCTTACTATGTTGCCCTGGCTGAAGTGCAATGGTGCAATCATAAGACACTGTAGCCTCAAACTCCTGGGTTTAAGCAAACTTCCTATGTCAGCCTCGTGAGTAGCTAGGACTACACGCATGTGCCTTCATACTGGGCTTATATTTTTTCGAAGGCTTAAAAGCATGGCTTCCAGATGTTCTTTCCACATTGGAGATGCTAAGCCACAAGACAGGCTAATAGTCAATTGCCTTTCCCTCAACTGAAGAAACACAGACTGTATAAAATACCCTCGGAGAGCATGGCCCCTCAAGATTGGGGTCATTTCCTTCCCAGGAGATGGTTTATATATAACAATAAGAGCAAGTAACAGAAGTAGGAGGTGTTCTTTGCTGTTTCTATCTTTCTCTAGAGCAAAGAATACTCATTGGATTGTCCTCAGAAATATTTCAATTAGTGAATCAAGAAAATCTACTTTGTAGTATCCCAAATGCCACCCCAGTTGTTCATCTCCTATAAAAGAGAGTGGTCAGTCACTTCAAAAGAAAAACAGTGTCTGAGTCACGTCCACAGAATTTGACCTTGGATGGATCTATTTTAACATCCTTTCCAATATAGGCTGGATCATCAGCTCAACTCTGATGCCAGAAATAACTAATAACCGGTAGTTATCCACTCATCAGCCTAGGGCTGAAGAAACAGTACAAGTAGTAGGTCTTCAATATTTCATGGGATTTTGAAGAAAAGCTAAAAAGGACTTAGTTTCACAACCCTCTTGACTGTCTGTCTCACCATTGTGACCCTTTCGCTCACCACCATTTTAAGAGAATCTATTAATTAAACTGTGACCTGGCAAAGAAAAGGAAGTCTCCCCTGCTTCTTAGCCACACATGGAATCTAGAGACAGAGGGAGTAACATCTATAGCCTTCCAATCCCTGGTAACAAGCAGGCCCTGTCCACACAGCACGGGGGCACTTCTGCTTCTCTCCAGGAAACTCTGGGTGACTTGTGCACGCCAGGATTCTCCCCAGGGAGTTCCCATCAGGAAACTCATCCTTCCTCCAAATTACATCTTTCCCAGACTGCTGGAAAAGGACCGCCTGAACACAGGAAGGTCCCTTTTCAGTTACTTCTGTTTAAAAAAGTCTTTTCTTCTTTTTTTTTCTTTTTGCTTTGATAGCTCTATGCCTTTTATCGTTGAAAGTGCAGTATCATTTAAATAAAGGTGAAGAGTGACATTGTGGCTTGGAGACGGCACTACTAATTTTAAAAGCTTCTTTGCTTCAAAGAACACCCTTTTAGCACAGGATGTTAAGCAGTGCGAAGCTTAGCGTGTTGACAGGCTGCACGCCAGCAATTTTCCTTTGGTTCTAAGACCTCAGAAGGAACCTTGCATAGGGGAAGCAGCCTGGCAGCACCTGCAGCCCTCCCCCGACCCCCAGCACTGTGGATGAAAGGCACCCAGCCCAGGCCAGGCCACCGCTCAGAGAGCAAAACTGGAAGCTCTTCCTCCCGAGAAAGGAAGCGAAGTTTTTTTTCTAAGAACACATTTTCAGGGTCGAGCCTGGTGGCTCATGCCTGTAACCCTAGCACTCTTGGAGGGCGAGGCAGGTGGATTGGTTGAGCTCAGGAGTTCAAGACCAGCCTTAGGAAAAAGACCCTATCTCTACTAAAAGTACCCAGGCCTTGTGGCAGGTGCCTGTAGTCTTAGCTACTCAGGAGGCTGAGGCAAGAGGATCACTTGAGCCCAAGAGTTTGAGGTTGCTGTGAGCTATGACACCATAGCACTCTACCTAGTGTGACAAGGTGAGACTCTGTCTCAAAAAAAAAAAAAGCAAAAAAATGTTTTTATACAGGTGTTCCCGCCTTCCAGCCGGCCCCACTAGACCTCAGGCCAATTCTGATAGCCTTGTGGAGAAATTGAAGCCCAGTGAACTTGTGAACACTCTGGGCATTCCATCACCTCGAGTTACCAGGAAGACCTTTCCATTATAACCTATATTAGGTCATCATGGCAGATTAAAGACTCCATAAATCAAAGTCCAAAATAAGCCAGGCATCACCTATTTCACTAGCAGACTATACGAAGTACCTTCCAGACACTTTGGCCTCTGAACTGCAGCCAGCTGGCAAACACTATTCCATAGGAAAGAAAAGCAGCTTGGCTCAGAGACAAGAGGGCAGGATAATGGGGGTTGGTGGCGGAATGTTCCTTAATTTTAGCCTTAGTAAAAACTAATGTCACTATGTAATTTAAATAGCCGGGAATAGCAATAACTAAAATGAACCTGCACGTAAACAAAAAGAAAAATAATTGAAAAAGTTAGCGGTTATGAACCTTAATTTTATGGTAGCATACACTGCTTAGAGAAAATCTTCTTGCTCTAATTTGTCTGTTTTGTACCCAGTAAAATTCAAAAAGGGTCAGGAGTGAAGGAGAATTAGACAATTTCCCCCCCAAACCCAGCTACATGTGTTTTAAGAGAAGAATTGGTTTGAAAATGTATTCCTGGTATGTTCTCTATTACTGCTCCATACCAATCAGGAAATTACTGCTATCATCGTATATATTGCCTCTGCTAACAAAACCAGCCTCCCACACTTCATCTCTCTTCAATTTAACCTTGTGGTTCCACAGGAGAGGCCAACATTATGTCCAGATGTAATACTGGCAGCATAGAAAATAAACACTGTCTCCAGATCATACCAAATTAAAGGGAGTCTATCAAATTGAAGAGCTATCTCCAAGCATTTTGAAAATTCATCACAATCCCCCCACTATCGAAGAAATAAAATCCTTTCAAATCTCCTGGGAAGAGCTTGACAAATGAAGATGTGTCAGGAGTGTGCCCATCCCCTCTAGAAATGGATCATCCCAGGATAACAATAATAATACATGCTGTCAAAACCAATGCCATAAACACAGTCTAATCACTGGTCCTAATAGTGAATGCCACATTACTCACCTTGCCCCTTTGTCAGTATTAAAAGTGCCTTATTATCCGTCTCATGAAAAAGGTTGACAATTTTGGTCGCATTAGGGAACATTATGTCTGTTCGAGACATCAGTCACTTTCTACAAATGCTCTTCCATGGAAGGACGTTACTTGAGAATCACTCACAGCGTTGGCAAAATCAGAAGTCTTTCTGAAGCTGAGCTACAGTGTCAGAGATGGGTGTGAGGGATGCCTCCAGAGGTGTCTGAATTCACTCTCAGGGACCGGTGCCTTTGCAGATTCAGGGGCTTGGTTTCACATATCAGTTCTAAAGCTCCAGTACACACCTTTTCTTGAGCCCCACACATTGATTTGGTTGTAGTGCAAATTAAGGAACTAAAATCAGACTCCATTAGAGCTGGGTTCCCACTCTCTCGTGCTCTAATACTGAGAGCAGCTGCTACCCACATTAGTTATCAGAAGCAAATAGCACCAAAATGAATAGAAGCCTGTTGTCTGCTACTTAGTTGAGCTATTACTCTGAGAAGTTTTTATTTTCTCTGCATTTAGATCAGCAGTTCTCAACCTGTGAGCCGCAACCCACAGGAACAGTATTAAAGGGCTGCAGCATTAGGAAGGTTGAAAACAAATGATTTAGAATATCTTCTCCGAAAGCATTAGAACCAGTAATGCCTTAGACTCCTTTTTAGTGTAAGGTCACATGCCTAAGAATTTCCAATCAAAAGGGAAATGTGCATCACAAGATAGTCAAAACACAGAGGGTTACATAAAAAACATATACACATTTTAAGAGATCTGGTAGGAAGTAAAATTGATCATGCCCAGAAAGTGCACAGATTGCAGGTAAAACGGATGTGTGTAGCATGTCTAGGTACACTTCACCAAAAAAGTACCTTTAATTCAACTTCGGAAAATAATACATAGAAAGTAATACATCTCTTACAATGCTTATACATTTTTTGGTACCCTCTGCATTTTGAAATTCCTTTAAAGTGCCCTGAGTTAAATAACAAATCTCTGATTTTTTTTTTTTTGCCATGAAGTAAAATGCCTGTCTTTGAAAGGATGCAATATCAGGAAAGCAAGCTGTGGAAGGAGAAAGGCCAGATGCAACAACTTTATATAAATACCTGGATACAGCCATTCCTGAAGCAGACATGTTCCTGGACATTTTGGTTATGTGAGCAGATGTATTTCCTTTTATACTTAAACACGTTTTGGTTGGGTGTCCAACCAAAAATAGATTATAAATAGATTATTCCTAATAACAGGCAGAATGGGACTTTCAGGATCTCTGGAGAATGTTCTTTATCTTTTCTCTTTCCCACAAATGTACCAGATTTAATATACTTCAACCTCAGAAATTTTCTTTAAAAGATTAAATGAACTTGGTGCCCAACCTTCTCAGGCTAAAATCTACATTTGTCTGTATTAGTCTATAATCTGGGGGGGGGGGGATGAGTGTAGGGCCTACCGAAGGAAAAAGGAAAATGTAAAAGAGAAGAAAGAGTTAACTAAAGGGATAATCTAGTACATCCCTCTACTAACCCCACACTATAGAGGGCACTAGACATGGCACCAGCCAAGGCTGCTAAGGCCTCACCCATGTCCTGGAAGCCAGATGTCTAGGCAGAGTAGCCAAGGGAAGATGGTGGCAGAACACAGGGCACCTCCCATCAAAGGGATTGCCAAGTGACAGACTGAGAAGCTGGAATATAACTGTAGGTCTGTGGATGAAATTGGGCTGAAATCAAAGCAAAACTCAATTCAGAGGGACTGAGTCAGAAAGTCCAATCTCATAACATCAGACTGAATGCCCACACCCCACATTGTAGGGGGTGCAAGCAGCATGGTGCAGGGGTCAGCTTGGCCAAAACACTTGAGGTAGACAAAGGGCAGTGTGTCTTTAGGGTTAAGAGAGAGAAGAATGAAAAGAAAAAGAAAGGGAGGGCTATAAGAGGCAAATAAGACAGAATAGGAGAAACAATTTCAATTGTTTAGTGCCTCTGAAAACCCAGACCTAACCATGAGACTTTTTTCTTCTCTTTTTTTCCTTCTTTCCCTCCTTCTTTTTCCTTTCTTGCTCCCTGCCTTTTTTCCTCCTTCCCTCCTTTTTTTTCTTCCTTCTCCTTCCTCCCTCCTTCTCTCTTTCTTTCTTTGTTGCCTCCTCTTCCTCCCTCCATCATTCTCTCTCTCACTCTTTTACACACACGTTCTTCTTTATTAACATTAATTTTATTTTATTTTATTTGTCCTTGAATATTTTTTTCTCCTTAATTTTTTTTTTTATTGTTGGGGATTCATTGAGGGTACAAAGAATCAGGTTACGCAGATTGCATTTGTTAGGTTAAATCCCTCTTATAATTGTGTCCCACCCCCAAAAGGTGTCTCACATACTGTGACCCCCCCATCCCCTTACCTCCTTCTGCTCTCCCCTTCCCCCACCCCACCATGTACTAGATCATTAGTTGTCCTCATATCAGAATTGAGTATATAAGATTCTGGCTTCTCCATTCTTGTGATGCTTTAATAAGAATAATGTGCTTCACTTCCATCCAGGTTAACACAAAAGATGTGAAGTCTCCATTTTTATTTAATTTTTTTTTTATTATTAAATCATAGCTGTGCACATTAGTGCAATCAAGGGGTACAATGTGATAGTTCCATATACAATCTGAAATATTTTCATCAAACTGGTTAACATAGCCTTCATGGCATTTTCTTAGTTGTTGTGTTAAGACATTTATATTCTGCATTTAGTAAGTTTCGCCTGTACCCTTCTAAGATGCACCATAGATGTGATCCCACCAATTACCCTCCTCTCCCCTCCCTTGCCCCTTTCCCCATATTCTTGTGCTATAAGTGAGTTATAGACTTCATATGAAAGTTATAAATTAGCTTCATAGTAGGGCTGAGTACATTGGATACTTTTTCTTACATTCTTGAGATACTTTGCTAAGAAGAATATGTTCCAACTCAATCCATGTAAACATGAAAGAGGTAAAGTCTCCATCTTTCTTTAAGGCTGCATAATATTCCTTGGTGTACATATACAACCAAATAATTTATTAATCCATTCATTGGTCAATGGGCACTTGGGCTTCTTCCATGACTTAGCAATCATGAATTGGGCTGCAATAAACATTCTGGTACAAATATCTTTGTTATAATGTGATTTTTGGTCTACTGAATATATACCTAGTAGAGGAATTGTAGGATTAAATGGCAGGTCTATTTTTAGATATCTGAGTATTCTCCAAACATCTTTCCAAAAGGAACATATTAGTTTGCATTCCCACTAGCAATGTAGAAGTGTTCCCTTTTCTACACTTTCACACCAGCATCTCTGGTTTTGGGATTTTGTGATGTGGGCTAATCTTACTGGAGTTAGGTGGTATCTCAAAGTAGTTTTGATTTGCATTTCTCTGATGATTAAGTATGATGAGCATTTTTTCATGTGTCTGTAGGCCATGTGCCTGTCTTCTTCAGAGAAGTTTCTCTTCAAGTCCCTTGCCCACTGTGAGATGGGATCACTTGTTCTGCTCTTGCTGCTATGTTTGAGTTCTCTGTGGATTCTGGTTATTAAACCTTTGTCAGAGACATAACCAGCAACTATCTTCTCCCATTCTGAGGGCTGTCTCTTTGCTTTACTTACTGTGTTCTTGGCTGTGCAGAAGCTTTTTAGTTTGATCAGGTCCTAGTAGTGTATTTTTGATGCTGCTTCAATTGCCCAGGGAGTCCTCCTCATAAAATATTCACCCGCGCCAATTCCTTCAAGACATTTCCCTGCACTTTCTTCTAGTATTTTTATAGTTTCATGTCTTAAGCTTAAATCTTTAATCCAGTGATAGTCTACATTAGTTAATGGTGAAAGGTGTGGGTCCATTTTCAGTCTTCTACAGGTTGCCAGCCAGTTCACCGAGTACCATTTGTTAAATAGGGAGTCTTTTCCCCACTGAATGTTTTTAATTGGCTTCTCAAAGGTCAAATAATGGTAAGTAGCTGGGTTCATCTCTTGGTGCTCTATTCTGTTCCATACATCCCCCTTTCTGTTTTTGTGCCAGTACCATGCTGTTTTGATCACTGTCGATTTGTAGTATAGTCTGAGGTCTAATAGCTTAATTCCTCCTGCTTTGTTTTTATTTCTCAGAAATGTCTTGGCTATTTGAGGTTTTTTCTGATTCCATATAAAACAATGTATTATTTTTTCGAGATCTTTAAAGTATGACAGTGAAGCTTTAATAGGGATTGCATTAAAATTGTATATTGCTTTGAATAGTATGGACATTTTAACAATGTTGATTCTTCCCAACCATGAGGATGGTATGGTTTTCCATTTGTTAGTATCTTCAGCTATTTCTTTTCTTAGAATTTCATAGTTCTCTTTATAGAGATCTTTCACGTCCTTTGTTAGGTAAACTCCCAAATATTTCATCTTCTTTGGCACTACTGTGAAAGGGATAGAGTCCTTGACTGTTTTTTCGGCTTGGCTATTGTTGGTATATATATAAAGGCTACAGACTTATGGGTGTTGATTTTGTAGCCTGAGACACTGCTATATTCTTTGATCATTTCTAGGAGTTTTGTAGTAGAATCCCTGGTATTTTCTAGGTATACAACATATCATCTGTGAAGAGTGAAAGTTTGATCTCTTCTGACCCTGTAGGGATACCCTTGATTGCCTTTTCTTCCCTAATTGCAATGGCTAAAACTTCCATTACAATGTTAAAGAGCAGTGGAGACGATGGGCAACCTTGCCTGGTTCCTGATCTGAGTGGAAATGATTTCAATTTAACTCCATGCAATATGATATTGGCTGTGGATGGACTCTATCAGTTTAAGAAATGTCCCTTCTATGCCAGTTTTCTTACGTGTTCTAATCATGAAGGGATGCTGGATATTACCAAAGCTTTTTCTGCATCAATTAAGAGAATCATATGGCCTTTGTTTTTTAATTTGTTTATGTGCCAAATTATATGTATAGATTTATGTATATGGAACCAGCATTGAGACCCTGGAATAAAACCCACTTGGTCATGGTGGATAATTTGTTTGATGTGGAAGAGAAATGGAGAGCAACAACGTATCGTTCTCTCAGAGAGCTCTGGCATTTATTAGTTTCTTGACCTGGAACCAATGGGCTTGCAAGGGCTTTCACAATCCTTAGCTTAGAAGAGTAACCTTTTTCTTTTGAAGAAAAAGGCTGAAAAGAAAGAAAAGCAAAGGAAAGTTGCATGCATCTTAACAGCGGGAGAGTTTTCCTTAAAAGTTTGCTCCCAGAATGGTTGGTAAATCTCTCTTCTCACTAGTTTCTTCACAGAGAGCAGGGAAGTCACCAACCCTCCCACCAGCAGGAGGAAGGCTTTCCGAGCTTCCTCCAAGCTTCCTCAAACTCTGTCTGCTGACCCACCTTTTTTTAAGGATGGAGTTGTTTTGTCACTGTTTTGTTTTGGGATATTAATAGAGCTTTAAAGGCATGGTCAAAAAGATGACTAAGAATATTAATGCTGGGGGGCACCTATGGCTCACAGGAGTAGGATGCCGGCCCTATATGCCAGAGGTGGTGGGTTCAAACCCAGCCCTGGCCAAAAACTGCAAAAAAAAAAAAAAAAAAAAGGAATATTAACCCAAGTGCCCATCAACGTATGAATGGATTAATGAACTATGGCATGTGTATACCATGGAATACTACTCAGCCATAGAAAAACATGGAGACTGTACATCTTTTGTATTTACCTCGATAGAGTTGAAGAACATTCTCCTTAGTAAAGTATCACAAGAACGGAAAAGCAAGTATCCAAGGTACCCAATGCTAATATGAAACTAGAAGATGAACAACTACACACCCACATCACAGAAAACACATTTAAATTCAAGTGAGGGGGAGGGAAGGGATATTGGCAAGGTTACAATGTAAGGGTATACAGTACATCCCATGGGTGAAGGGCTCAACTATAACTTGGACTTCACCTAACAAATGAAAACAATGTAACATAATGGTACCCTCATATTAATCTAAAAATTTGAAAAAGAATCTTTATCCTGCTCCACATTATGCCTCCCCAACACTAGTCAAGCCAAGCTTCCTTAGCTTTTTTTGCTACTGTTTGTTTCTATTGTAGAAAAACTGTGAGATGTTTATATTCTTCCAGTGAAATTTTGTAATACTTTTGGAAACAGTTTCATGTGGGGAAATAATAAGAATGAAAACAAAACACAAATGAGAAAAGAGTGTGGTGAGCTGATGACAGAAAGTTTTGATATTAACATTCTGCTTTCAAGGATGAGGGGGGAGGGAAAAGTGTCAAGAATACTTAGTCGTGGGTGGATATGTGTCTGTAAAATATTTTTAATGTGAGAAAGCTTTGATAATAAAAACAGCCACTGTCTGGGTGTGATGGTTCAGGCCTATAACAGGAGGATCACTTGATGTCATGAGTTAGAGACCAGCCTGAGCAAGAGAAAGATCCCTGTCTGTATGAAAATAGAAATATTACCTGGGCCTTGTGGTGCACGCCTATAGTCTCAGCAAATCTGAGGCAAGATGATTGCTTGACCGCAGAGTTTGAGGTTGCCCAGAGCTGGGCTTGAGGCCATGGCACTCTAGCCCTGGCAGCATAGTGAGACTGTCTCAAATGGAAAAAAATAAAATAAAAACAACCATCTATTTTGTATTAGAAAAGGAGCAGGTAAGATCCAGAAAATGAAGCTTGGGGAGAAGCTTTTTCACAATTCAGGAAGCCTGTGATCTACTGTACCTACTGGCCCTTCTTAGTAGTTGCAATTTTGCAGCCTCACTGCTTCTTTCTCCAGGTGCTATGTGAATGCCTCCCCCAGATAAGCCTGATTATCATCAAGGAAAAACAAACCCAAAATAACATGATTACATAAGTTTTTAGAAGCAGTGATTGAATAAAAACATATCTAAAACAATTTAATTCATATTGAGTTGCACAAAACAGCTGAAAATCAAATGAATTCCTGTTTAGGAATATTTCAAGAATAGACCATCACCATCATATCCATGTGACACGTTTCAACTTGAAAGCAATACCAATTTTGATCAGCTGGTTGTGCTGCTGGGACGGCTCTTATTAGCTGATGACATCCAAAGGTGCACAGCTTTCCTCAACTAGACTTCGGTGGCTTCACTTTGGTAGCTGGAAGTGCACGCCGGTGAGTCAGTTTATATCCTAGAAATTGGAAAATGCTACAAATCGGGGATTTTTTTTTTCTTTTAACAAAGAACCAGTGAGCCAGTTTGCCAGCACAATCCTGAGTTACACGTACATTTCAAAAGGAAAAAAAAAACCCAGATCCAATGTAAATACGTTTCTGTAGTTAGGAAAAGAGCTTGCTGGGGAAACATTTAAAGAAGACACAGCTTGAGAGAAGCTATTTTGTTAGAGCCCAGCCTCAAATCTTTTTTTAGTTGTCAGTTCACCCACCCTGTCCTTTTGTCTCCTTATCCCTAAGAGGAGAACTCCATAGAACTGTTTTATGATGAAATTCGTTAATATATGTGATACACTCAAAAGAGTGCCTGCCACAGAGAATGGGCTCAATAACTATGTTCCATTGCCATCAAGAGATGACGCTAATGCGGTTTTCTACACTCTTCCGGAAGACTGCCTAATTTCAGTGTTATTTTCCTTGGGAAGCTTTTATATCTCTGAGAAGCCCATACCCCACTTCCACGAGTTTGTAAAGATCTGTTAAATGAAAGCACATCAGATCACTTTGAAATGAATAAAGCACTATGTAAATGAAAGGTGGAATAATTACGTTAAAGGCATCATCTCGAGTGTTGTTTATACCCCATCTTTGAAATGAGCATCAGATTTTTCTCTAGGCAGTTACGGCTCCTCCAGAAACAAACACAGATGGTGCCCAAATTCCTACTGAATAGTTTGAGGCAATGGCATTTATCAAAACACCTCAGGTCACTAAATGTACAAAGACTCGAAAGAAACCTCACATCTCGGTGTCAGGCCAGCATGGTAATTTCAGAAAATAAGCCTTTGTTTGATAAATTGAAGGATTTTTCTAGTGTGGAAAATGTACTCACACAACACACAAAATCTTCCACGTAGGCTGTTTCACAAAATAGGATGTTAACATGTAATTTCTTTTAGAGAAAAGAAAAATCACTTTGTCTTCTCTGATGAGCATTTCTCTGTGAATTAAAAGTCATTTTTTGACAGCGTGCAGAATTTCCCATTTCCCATCCCTGCTCTGGTCAAGTGAACAGAAAAGATGGGAGTCATGTCTGAAAGATTTTTTCCTTACACCTTCTAAGAAGCCAGCCTTTGGAGTAAAGGCTTTCTTTTTCCAGTGCAATGGTCCTATGATTTCTATAACTTACACGCTCTTAATTGGGTTTTGTGCTGTTTCTGGGCCGGTTTGCCCTTGAATCTATTCTTTGCCCTTCCTCTGCCTCAATCAAGGAAGAGGATCTTTCCCAGAGAGCTGTCTCGGTGGCTTTGCAGACGGCTTCTGCCTGTTGGGAGTTGGGCGTGGGGACTCTGGCAGGAGGCTTGAGACTGGGAAGAAGGGAGAAACCAGATATGTCTCCCAATGCTCACTTGGCCTCCTGCCTTTTCTCCAGCAGCAGCTCGTCTCTTCCCTGCTCGCCTCTCACATCTCGAGTTCCCAGCAGGCGACCCCAGGCTCCTGCCTGAGTTACAGCAGCAACTCCTCCGCCTCGTCCTCCATCCCTCCAGCCCAGGGGTGGTTGCACCTTGCCCCTCTTAGGAATTCTGAGTTGCTTCGCTCCTTTTTGGTCAGCGTTTCTGTCTTTTTCATCATCTCTTTACTGCTTTACCCAGTTCCCTGCATTAGAGTGCTTTCATTTCATTCTTCCAAGTGAACGTTGTTTTCTTCATTGAACCCTGATGGATCCAGGAGGCTGACCTAGGATGCTTGCCCGTACTGAATTTGGGAGCAAGCAACACCATTTGAAGTGTGTTTCTCTTGCACCCACCGTAAAGATCTCAGAGACCATCTGGTGCATGAACCCCTAAACTCACTGCCCCTCTGCAGCTCTCTTCCTTCACTTAACAAATGATTCTGCCTTGAGCCTGCTCTGCCCCACATCCCTGAGATATTGGCAGAGAGATTTTGTTTCTGCTAACCTTAGTGACTGACACAAGACACTCAGCCATTGCCCTTGATTATCAACTTAGCCTGTTTGCCTTCCTCAGGCCACATCCCTCGAACTGCAGGGAGCCGGTTAGCAGGTGGTTGGTGTATCAAATGCTCGTGTCTTCTCTACTAAGTTACAGAGGATGGCAGAGTCTCCAGACCCATTTCCACACAGGATTGGAATATGGACCTGTTGCTTATTGTTATTCTAAACTTCCATTCCTCTGCTTTCTTTTTTAAGGAAGGAAATTTGGGCCACAAACCAATTTCATTTCTTAAAAACTTAAGTTAGTTTTATAAACATAATCTTCACCCAAAAGTGTCACACTAGGATTGCGCATTCCATATATTTCTTAACATTACTTTGGGCTTTGAAGATTGAAACATGCATTCAGGCTGATTTGCTAAAAATTAATGTTTTATAAATTGGTCCACATTTTTTGGTACTCCTAGGCCATTACACTGTCCCTCTGCCTGAAATTATCTTCCCCTTTTATTTTCTTTTGTTGTGTTGTAATTTCTCAACCAAATGACCATCTTTCCAGGACTGTTTCCTGTGCTCTCCCACTCATCGCCTGAATGACGCTGTTTGCAGCCCTGTTTGTGCCTCCATTGTGTGTTTTATGAAGTGACATTTTTACCTTCGCCTGTGCTTCACGTCAAACGTGAAGAAGAGACCAGGCGTGGTCTCTGCAGTCCTGGAGTGTCGACTAGCTTCTTTTCTACTTAGGAATCATTCACAACACATTTATTAAAAGTGTTTCCGAACCATTTAGAACCATTCTAAAACCTCTCATATTGGAAGAAAATTAACATTAGCATCCTTTGAATGGAAAGTTTTTATCCTCAGATATTTTTAGTGCAAGGTATCTTAAGAACATAGTAGTAACAGACTGCTTATTTGGCAAGAGGCCTGGCATTGGTCCCCTGCCACTGGCAGTACTGTATCTTTGTTGAACACCATTGATACATAGGTCAACAGGCACAAAGGGGAACAGTGACACTTCAATAAGTTTAGGACAGAGTTTTCCAAATCTCTTACTTTGTTTACAGTCTTCTTCACTAGAAGTTGCATTTTCTTTTTGTGGTCGTCTTCCTAAATTTAAGCCCTTATTTTCCATGTCCGTCTAAATATATTCTCACTGCCTCCACCATCAATTAAGTAAATGCCATGTCTCTAATTCATTTCCTTTTTAAAGGATGTGCTCAGCCACGCTCTGTTTATTCCATTTATAATGGCTCTCTTTGCACACTTCGGTCCGTTGCTTCCAGTGTCTTTTCTCATGCATCTGTTTATTCTACCCAATTAGACTCATAGCTCTGCAGTCAAAGGTACTTTTTCTTTTATATCTCTTCACAGCATGTTCACAACATAGGCCTGTGAACTAAATGTCTTCTGCATGTCACCGATATCTATGCTGATATTTTTAGTTCCTTATCAAAGGAACGCGCTGGTTGGCGTACTCTGCAGCTAGAGCCACGGGATTAGGTCACCCGCACAGGATGTGGCTCTGGTTGGTTCCTTTTTTCCAGACTAGAGATACTGTGAACTATGCTGGGCCCTGCTGGGACGTCAAGACCATCCCTACCACTTTGGAGTTCAGGAATACCCCTAATCTACTGTTCCCCCAGGAATCAGCATTGCTCTTCCAGGAGTTCTTGTCAATGATTGGTTCTCTGTCCCAGAACCTGTTCGTGTCCTACCCAGCACTTGTAATAATTTGTAATTATACGCATATGTAAAGTATGTCTAGAATAAGCACCTAAAGTTTAAATTTATATTTGTAAACATACAGGAAAGTGTATGCGTGTACGTGTATAAGAAATGTGTCCACAAAATCCCTCATGTCTGCGTGTGCGTATGTGTGAGCCTCACATTTCCATTTTCTCTTTTCCACCACAGATTTTCTTCTTGACTCGTTTCACCGGGAACCTCCCAAGGCTCCTGGCACACAGTGCGTACTCATGCACAGAGTGTACTCGGAAATAATCGTTGCATTCGTAAAAGGTGAATGAATTGAATTTTGAAAGCAAAGTATATTTTCCAATCATTAATTATGCCAGATCTTGAGTTTTACTGAACAGAAAGTGGAAAGAGGAGGGAACTAGAAACATAGACAAGAAAGGGGTCACTTTTCATCTCTTCACTCCCAAATTCCATAGGTTTGTGATCTGATTCTTCCCATAAAGGGGCTCCCAGACTTCTTGGTTGGTTTTTACCTGGAAAGGAAAAGTGGAAAACAAGAAAACGTCTTCTGTCCACTATTGGTGCTACCCACCAATAACAACTATAAATATTTAAATCATGACTTTAATGATTTCCAAATAGTGTAGCAAGAAAACTAATGGGACGCAGAGCATTCTTCCTTTTATACTTGCAACCTCCTATCTCTTCTGGACCAGCACAATCCTGATATCTTTCAAATAGAAAATTCTGATAACTAAAAAAAAAGAGTGGGGATAATGACAGAAATATCCAGCAAAGCGTAGTGATTAACAACCTAGACTGTGAGCCAGACTGCCTACTTCAAATCCCCCAGTTCCACTGTTTTCTAGCTGTGAGATCAGAGTCAAGTTGTGTAACTTTACCTAACATTTCCTCATCTATAAAATGGAGATCACAATAGTGTACAATATGGGCAGCCCTAATGCAAAAATGAAAAATCCAGAATGCTCCAAAGTGAAAAACTTTTTGAGCACCTACAGGACACCATAAATGGAGAAGTTCACATCTGACCTCATGTGGGATTCTGTGGTCCAAATGCAGGCATACAACACACAGTTTATTTAGCGCCCCCGAGGGAAAAATAAAATTGCCTTCAGGATATGTGTCTAGAGTAAATTTCTTGTTTAGACTTTGGTTCCAAACCCAAGATAACTTATCATGTGTATGCAAATATTCCAGGATCCAAAAAATGTGTAAGATACAAAATTCTTCTGGTCCCGAGCATTTTGGATAAGGGACACTCAACCTGTACCTAACTCAGAGGGCTTGCTTTTCGGGTTCAATTCGTTGGAGCATGTAAAGGCCTAATAATAATGCCTGACACCTGGGAAACAAATGGTCACCAATCATATTCTTATTCTTTGTATTATTAATTTTTTTGGCAGTTTTTGGCTGGGGCTGGGTTTGAACCCGCCATCTCCAGCATATGGGGCTGGCGCCCTACTCCTTTGAGCCACAGGCACCACCCTGTATTATTATTTTTGCCACTGTCTCCAAATTAAGACAGGTTTGATCCAGAATGGATAAATTTCCATTAAGAATGAGAAAGGAAAAAAAGCAGAGGGAGAATGCATAATAGTAAGAATGAAAATGCATAATTACCATAGATGTGTTAAAAAGAAAAAAGACGTGGCAGAAAGGATTCTCAGATATTGTTATATCCTCTTGATAAACAGCTTTTGTAAATTCTTAATCTTGATAGAAAATATTTCTTTAGATATCTTTTAAACAACTAGTGATGCAGATTACTCTTGTCTTATTTTCTTTGATCTAAACATTTTGGAGAAGAGCTGATGACAGTCTACTTTTTAGGAGCCCCCCTGCCTTGCTATAGAATCTCAACTGATTTAATTCAAAGACTTGACGTTCAAAGGTATTCATTCAAAGGCTGTTCATATTCCCCATAGTTGTTTGAATTCCTTTTCCTCATTAAAAAAGCATTATTTAGTGTTCATATTGTTTCACTGTACAGCATAATAGAGTGATGTCTTTAGCTTTTATGAAAAGAGACTATGCCCTTATGTGCTTATTTATTCTTTACAAATGTATGCATGTATTTCACTTAACAAATATTTAGTTAGATTCTGTTATGTGCCAGGGACTATACTAGGTATCTTTATTTTTTTTAAAAAAGCAGTTAATATAACAGAAAAAGTGTCTCCTTTTGTGAAGCCTAGAGTCTAAAGAGGGTTTGGATCAATGTACAAACACACATAATAATTTCAATTATGAATTGAGATCATTGTTCTGCCAGAAATAAATGGAGAGTTTGAGACAGAGTCATGCAGGCAAGCAGTGGAGAGGAGGATAAATATTAGACATGCCAACTAAAAAACAGCCTCAGGAACAAACCATTCAAATTGCAGAGAAAGAAGCAAATTGTAGGCAGAAGGAACAGCAGAGGCTTTGGTGAGGGGAAAAAAACACAAACAGGACACTGAGTCTGTAGCTGGACACTGGCCGGCAGTGGGGAGAACTGCATGAGAAGAGCTAGGTTGGATCCTGAAGAGTTTTCTGATTTGGAAATGCTCCATGTGTAACAGGGTATTCTTGCAAAGTATTGCACTGAAGAGCTAGTGTGATCTGATATGTGTTTCAAAAGATGACGCTGTTTGTTGTATGGAGAACCAATGGGAAGGTCACATAAGTAAAACAAGAAGACAAGCTAGCAGAATACTGACAGATATTAGCAGCTCAGACTTGAATGTTGGCAATGCGAGAGAGAATCAGGAGGTACAAATGGCAGAAATCCATAATGGATTAGATTGGAACGTGAGGAACCAGGTATGACCCTCAAGTTTCTGCTCAAGCATTAGATGATAGTTCTATTGACTGAGAAGAAGAAACAGAGGAAGTACCAGGAGTTCTGTGTGGATGAGGTTAATTACATGACATTTATCAGACACCCCAGTGGAGATGTTAAATAGGCATTTGATTATACTGATGTGAATCTGTTACACAGAAGACCCAAAGATAGCCAGCCTCTGCGTACTGGCCCCTAGCTTGTTTCTATTGGCTGCAGGCTGAGTCCCAAAGGCCCACCAGGGAAGAAAATCAAATCTTTGCACATACGCTCAGTTTCTCAAACTGGCTACACAAGCAGATTGTTAGTTATTTCAAATCTGCCTGTTTTTCATACCCTGCCAACCTTCACCCCACATCTGCCAGCAATAGATAAACCCCATGGGTCATAAAGACTCGAGCTGTTACTGCTGTTTAGAGCTCTTTCACCCAGACGCCCTACCTGTCCCCCATCAGTCTACTGACCAACAACGCCTGGGCACACAGCTTCCGTCTCTCCTAGGAGTTCTCTTGCCCTCCTCGCTGTCTGAGTAGTGACCCTGACCCCTAACCTCTGGTCTTCCTCCCAAACAGAGCTTTTCAAAGTTGCCCAATAAAGCTTGTGTGGGCTCCTGCCACCTTGTGGTCATATCTTTTTATTTGTTCAACACAAAAACCCTCAAACCCCAAAAGAAGCTCAAAGAAAAGTTTTGTCTGTCTGGAAGTAATAAGCATAGAAATGTCATTAAAACCCTGAGAATCAACAATACTACTTCAGGAGAAATGTCTAGAAATATGACAGGAGGGCCCAGGACTATATCTGAAGAGTTATAAAATTTGAGATCTGATAGAGAGGAAAAACACGCAAATTTAACCACTTGGTCAATTCCTACTCCTTTTCTTTCATTGAGGCAACATTATTGGTTCCTTTAAGATAAAACCCTGTCTCCTCTACCCCAACTCTTCTCTGCACCTGTGGTTTTTCTATATAATTTCTTTACCACATGGTATTGAAAGTATCTGATTATTAGTCTATCTCCACATAATGCTTTCCTTGAAGGCAAAACACATGTTCATGTCTAAATTCCAGGGATCGAGCTGAGCACCTGACATAGAGTGCTAAACATTTTGGGAATGACTGACTGAATAAGCATTCTGACCATGTTAGAACGGGTACAGAAAAGAGTCATGACGGTGAGTGGTGGTGGGAGACTGCAAGTGGTGACATCTTTTGTTTTCATGGTTATAGTAGTCCTTACTATCGCTTCCTCCCTCTCAATCTGAAGTTAGATTCTAGTCTTACCCTAAATAAAGACATGGAGACGTTGAGCTCATGTGTGTTGTAGCACAGGGACTATACAGAGAGATAATGGCATAACATGGAAATATTCCACACAATTAGAAAGGTTCCATAAAACCTCAAGATAGCATAATACTGAGGGATAGTTTAAAGTTTCTTATAATATTGTTAATTTTGGTGTTGCTTTTCCAAAGAAATTCAAAATAAAGGAAAAATGGCATTTTAGGTTACGTTGTATGAAATCTGAATCTGAATCACTTCTATGACGATTTTCAATTCCTTTTTTTTTTTGAGTCAGAGTCTCACTATGTCACCTTGGGTAGAGTGCTGTGGCATCACGGCTCACAACAACCTCCAACTCTTGGGTTTAAGTGATTCTCTTGCCTCAGCCTCCCAAGTAGCTGGGACTACAGCCACCCGCCACAATGCCGGGCTATTTTTTGGTTGTCATTGTCATTGTTGTTTAGCAGGCCTGGGCCAGGTCCGAACCCGCCAGCCTCAGTGTATGTGGCTGGTACCCTATTCACTGAGCTATGGGTGCTGAGCCTGATTTTCAATTTCTCATAGTTCTTTTCGTGATTTCAGCACTGTTATTGCTTGATTTTTATTTAAGGGAGCAGTCTGAGAATGTCATGAGTTAGATCATTGCTTCCATGTATTTTTTTACTAAGATACTTGTTCATAATTCTCAATGTGGCTTTGGAAAATAAAAACTAATATTAGAGAAGCCCATGACCTCCACATCACAGCATTTATTAACTAGGGTAGACTCAGAGTTAATTAGTACTTCATAGTAAATACAAATAAATGGAATGCATAAAAGATCACAGAGGCTAATTGAGTAATAGAAACTGGTATCCACGGAGGTCTCTGCACATGCGTTGGCACAATATCCTCTATTTCCTTATGAAACAAGATTAGTTGTAAGACCTGTTACATATTTAATGAAAACTTGTTACTATAAAAGATTAATAATGAGCAATTTTTGGATACTGATTGTGAGCATCCAAAATCATTTCTGAAAACAAAATTTTGAGATTTAAAAATTTATTGAGTGTATCTTGCAATTAACTTTTTAAAATCCTGTGTGTTGCAAGGGAGGGGAGGAGGTAGGGGGTGGAGGGAGGGTAATTGGTGGGGCCACACCTATGGCGCATCTTAGAAGGGTACAGGTGAAACTTACTAAATGCAGAATACAAATATCTTCATACAATAACAAGAAAATTCCCTGAAGGCTATGTTAAACAGTTTGATGAAAACATTTCAGTTTGTATATGAAACCAGAATATTGTACTCCTTGATTGCACTAATGTACACAGCTATGATTTAATAACAACAAAAAAAAATCCTGTGGGTTGCAAGTAGTAACTGAACAGAATTAATTTTGATGGCAGTGAGAAATGGTTAACAAATGTTTGAGTTCTGTATTTATGTTATATTATTATCTATAATTATATGTAATGATAGATAATTACATATTAACTTACATAAACACCTTGCTTTAATGACATATTGACATCTGTTTGTGAAAATACTAAGGTTGGTCCCTCCTTGGAGATAAAAAACAAGTAAAATTATAAACCTAAGTATGAAGATCCCCACCCACCAACTTATTATTTTTTCATGAGTAAACATTATTAAAATCATATGAACACTTTTGCAATCATTTTCAATAATCTTATTTTACCTTTAGAATCATAAAAATAATGGTAAAGGTTACAAATTTATATACACACCATATGTATTGATTTTCTACCTATACTTTCCTGATAGATACAAAAAAAGCCAAAATATAATATTTTCTGGTTGCATAGATTAGTGAAGTATATTTTTCTTGGAGGTAAAGATGGTGTTGTGGGAACCAAGGAACTTCAGAGACTTTTTTGAACATTCAAGGTGTAACAATTAAGTTTACGAATTTATCCCAGAGAAAGTGCTACATACCTCATTGCTGAATACCAGTACAGTCACCTTCAAAGTCCTCCCCTTGAAAAGCTCTGCACCAATGCCCTGCCCTGTCCACCTTTCAAAGCACTTTTTCTAGGATGACTTTGCAGTACTCCTTCTATCATTCCTGGAAAAGTGTTCCTAAATTGTTTTGAAAGAATATGAGCTACGCTATAATACGACCATCCATACCACCAGCACGATCATCAGCTTAAATGTCATGGTTTTACCTAATTGGTGATGTTTTAAAGGTTATGTAAAGAAAATAAGGATTATCCATTATCAAATAATTAGAAATGAAAAGTTAAGCAATTTTTCTCAAGATAAATACCTCTGAGCCTTTAATATTGTCCATAAGTCTTTAAGAAACTTATTTAACCAAAACATTTAACCACCACTTTCCTTTCCTCCCCCTTCCTTACACAGCTTCATTTCCTGGGAACAGCATTCCCAGAAATGCTTTGGAAATACTAACCTAGAATGTCCATAGGTTATCCACAGCTCCAAGGATTACTGGAATGCCATATTCCCTTCATGAAAATTTTCTTATCCCTCTGATCCCCAGAAAAAAATTCTCTTTCCAAATCTTTTTGAAATTTTTGACATAAAACAGCACCTTGATATTGATATTTCTGACATAACCTAAAACTAAGGAAATATTTCCAATGTGCATATTCCCATAAGAATATTTTCATATTTCCTGTGTATGTATATATGTATGTAAATGCATATAAACTCTGACATATGGATGTATGTCACAGTATATATGTATGTGTATATGTGTACACACACACCAGAAAAACATATACATATATATGCACATATGACAGAATTGACACACTCAAATTAGCTTTCTTTTAAGTGGCTGCCTTGGGGAGTCATGCATCTTCCAAACAATTTTAAAAATACTTTTATGGAGTTGTCATTAAAGAAGTACATTTTAGGGTGCCTGTAGTCCCACCTCCTCGGGAGGCGGAAGCAAGAGAATCTCCTAAGTTCAGGAACTGGAGGTTGCTGTGAGCTGTGTGACGCCATGGCACTCTACTAAGGATGATAAAGTGGGACTCTGTCTCTATAGAAAAAAAAAAAAAAAAGAAGAAGAAGTCCATTTAAGTATCCTCATGATGGGCCCATCCTTTCAGAATGGAAAAATTTTTTGAAAGAACCAAACATTTTTGGAGAAAGTAGTAATTTAGACTCTCAAGGAGTAAAATTTATTTTCTTTTGAGAATTACAAAGTTGTTCTGAAGACATTTACAAAAGCAGGTGAGAACATATGTATTAGAACATGATGATGGCATTCTTTAAATAGGCACAAAGGCTCATGGCATGCCTTCTTTGGAGGAATTAAATGCAACTTTTAATTTTTATTTAAAACTTAGTACATCAAGTGAAGAGCTACATATTTCAGTGTATCCAAGCAAATCATTTACATCTGTGACATCCTTAGGTAGAAAACAGTAGGTGTTAAATATACCAGAGAAGAAAGTGACTGTCCTACCTTACTAATATTCAAGGCAAAAAAGGAAAAAATTCACAGCATAAAACAAAAGAGAAGTTTCCGTTATTGAAGTTAGTAATGTGGAGGTGAGGAGATCATCCATTTTAGTGTTTCATTTTTGTTTTATTTTTTTAATATCCTGATGGATCCCATAATGTATGTCCCAAAGCCTAAAGGCTTCCCAGCCGCATTAAAACTATAATAAAAAAGTGACAAGGTTTGACTTCAGGTAGATGTGGGTTTGAATCTCAGACCATGAACAGAGAGGTTACCAAATTACTCCAAGCCTGTTTCCTAAACTATAAAATTATAGAATTTTGAATACAAAGAACACCCTTAACCCAATGTCCGGCACAGCTCCAAAAGAATGTTGTTAATTTACTTCATAACTAGGACTGAAACACTATAAAGTTTTCAATTTCTGAAAGCACTGCTTTGCCTTGTTCTCCATCTTTGCATAGAATCCTCAGTATTCCCTCCATCAGCCCTTTAATCATTATTTACTAAACATACCCTAAGCACAGATTGCTGTACCACCGATAGAAAGATGATACATAAATGTACGGTTGTGTTCTCAAAGAGCTAAGGTCAACTGGAGAAATGAAGCTTGTACCATTTATAACATCAATGAGAGAAATATTCAAGAGACACCTGAAGAGCCTTTGAATCTTACAGAGAAAGAGGCTAATTCTGACAAAACCCAAGAAAGTCTTTATGCTAACGAATGAATCCAATCAGAGGATGTCATGAGTGGAAATGTTTAGAGGATACACTTTAAATATAGGAATAGAGAGTGGAGACCTAAAAGAACAGAGTATTTATAAGTAAGTGAAGTTAGTTCAGTTGGTTCATAGTGAGTACAGTTGGTCTATAGTTTCAAGTGCTCAAAGGAATTCACTATTAAAATGGAGCTAAACAGAAGAGAGGTGGTCATGAAGTGGTACAGTGGATACCGAGTACTGAGAAGCAAGAAGGGTAGAGAGGGAGGGATACAAATCCTATGACGTACAAAGTATGCTATTCTAGTGGTGGGCACATTGAAGGTTCTCACTTGAGTATGATACAGTTTGTCAATATAACAAAAAACACCAATACCCCATAAAAAATGAAAATGTAGCCTCTGGGTAGATTTGTGAGCTCTGAATTACTAAGTGAACAAGAATGGACTTTACCTGATAGGCAACAGTGAGCCAGTAAAAACTTTTGACCTGGTGAGTGGCATAGTAAGGGCTATTTGAGGTCTGACAACTAAGTTTGCAAACTTGCCATCGTATGGCCATGTCTAGTTGAGTGGCGTTCATTATTGCTAGTGTGTGTTTTGGGGTGCCATCATGAGAAGGTTAGAGTTTGAATTAAAGCAATGAACAAACATTCAATTTCTTGTTAAACTTGGCAAGAGTGGAAGGAAAACCAGACACATTAGCCCAAGGTTATGGGAATAATGCCTTGAAGAAAACAGCAGTGCACAAATAGGTTACATTTTTCTGAGGGGACAGAAAGCATCACTGATAAAGAGAGGTCAAGGCAGCCAGTAACAAGCAGAACTGACAAAAATATTGCAAATATTCATTAAATGGTGAGTTAAAATCATGAGCTAACTGTGAGGAGCATAGCAGACCAAGAAAACATTGATGGAAAAACAGGAAAATTGTAACTGAAAATTTTGGCATGAGAAAGGTGTGGCTCTTGCATCACAACAATGTACCAGCTCATACGATACTGTCTGTGAGAGAGTTTTAAACCAGTAAACAAATAACTGTAGTGGCAAACCTCCCTACTCACCTGACTGGCCCCCAGTGACTTTTTTCTTTACCCAAAGATAAAGGAAATATTGAAAGGAAAACATTTCGATGACACTCAGAACATCAAGGGTAATACGATGCCAGCTTTGATGGCCATTCCAGAAAAAGAGTTCCAAAATGCTTTGAAGAGTGGACTATGCACTAGTGTTGGTGCCCAGCTTCTCAAGGGGAGTACTTTGAAGATAACCATAGTGATATTCAGCAATGAGGCATATAGCAGTTCTTCTAGGATAAGTTTGCAAAATTAATTGTCACACCCCATATTTTAGGAAGCCTAGCCTGAAAGTCCCCATAGCATATATTAGAGAGAGAAAGTATTAGAAGTAAAATACCAGTAGAGAGGTCACTGAGGTAATCACAGGAAAATGGAGGTGCCCTCTGACAACAGAAGGAAGGGTATATGGTGATTGAAAGCCAGGAGGGTAGAGGACTTCTCTAGAGTGTGTGTTTCCATATCAGGCACAAGAATATTAGATACTTAGATTTTATGAACTTTGGGGATAGTTTTGAGCATGCTAGTGGAGATAACCACAATTAGAGACTTCGGATCAATAGGAGAAGTAATAATGAGGCACTTGTCTAGGAATGTGGCAACAAAATTAAAAGGTCAGAATGAGTATGAGAGAAAGATTTGGCAGTAACTAAATCTAAAGTTCAGATCACTAATTTTTTTTTCTGTCTTTGCTATATTTCTTGGTCATGTCCACAATTTCTGTCTCATCTCACCTGATCCCTCATATGTCTATTAATGAATGGTTTTCTTCATATGATTTTTGTTCCATGACAATGAGAATGAGTGGATACAGTTCACCTACCAAAGAAAAAATATATTCATTGCTTTTTATATTCTTGGTCATTCTCAGGATAAGAGGGTAAATCATTTAGATGCAGAGACAATCTATTGTGTTGGCTCTGACCTTCTTCAAGCCAGATGGTTATGGATAATAAAGATAGCATCCTTGGATAAGAGTGAAAAGCCAGGGTCACTAAGCACTAAGTAGTCTTCTGCGACGATACCAGATAGGAGCATATTATCCAATCATGGGATGTTGTCACGTTTGAATTTGTTCTAAGTGGTGAGTTACGCATTGTAAAATGAAAACTTATTCAAGTCATTAGAGTCTCCTGTAGTTAATATCTCAAATGATCAAATACTCTCTGACTATAAGAATGAATAAAACAGCTTTATACATCACTTTATAAATATTTAAACTTTTTACAGAAATATTTAGACCTATTCTAAAATAGGTCTATATATTCTTTATGTAGACCTATTATATAGAATAAAATATTCTATAAATATTTATATTTATAGGCTATAAATATAAATAGAATATAATAAAATAGAATATATAAATAATAAAATAGAATATAATAGAATATATAAATAGAATATATTTATATAGAATAAAATATTCTATAAATATTTAAGATATTACGGAAATATTTAGACCTATTCTAAGCTAGAGGGGTATAGTATAATGAACACCATACACCCCTCACTCTACTTCAATAATTATGCCAAAATTGCCAAGTTTTTATTATCCCACATACATTTTTACTGGAATATATAAAGCAAATATCAAACATGTTATTTAAAAATTATTCAACATGAATCTCTAACTGATAAGAACTATTTCTGATACAACAAGCAAGGCTTTGTTATCATACCATAGATCTTTAATATCAGCTATTATACTTCCATATACGTAGTACACATTTCTCTAATTGTGTCAAAGATATCCTTTTACAATGAATTTTTTCAAATCAGAATCTGACTAAAGTCCACACATCACTTTTGGTTACTATGTCTATAACCTTATGATTTGGTTATTTGGTTATTATATCTGTAACAATCCTCCCTTCATTTTTTCTTGACATTTATTTATTGGAAAAACAAATTTCATTGTATAGTTTATAACAAGGTTATACCACTATTTTCTGCTTCTAAAGCAAAATCATAACTCATTCAACATGTATTCAACTACTACATAATGACAAATTACTAGGTATAGGATAGTGTGCTGAGTGTGATTCAAAGATGTTTGCCAATCGTGGTCTCTAAGACCATAAAATCTGGAGGAAAAGGAAAAGTAAAAATGCACAAATACAATGACAACAATCTAGCAACACAAGTTAGTTATGTGGTATAGATGCTATCATTTTGGAGGCAGAAGTATGGTTTGAGAGATGGGGGAAGTCTTTTTGGAAAAGTTGGAACGTGAGATGGATGGGTAGAGTAACTAGCCATTCAAGAGGATGTTGGGTTGGGAGAGGGATAAAAAAGAAAACTGTGGGAACAGGGAAACACTCACCTGTCATTTAAAAACGTGGGAACAGGGAAAAACTCACCTTAGAAGTGGGGAAAGTGAGAGATATTTTCAAGGAAGGATAAATAAAGTAATTCAGCATAAGCAGGACATTTGTGAAAGAGATATGCCTGCAAGGTAAGTGGGGGCAGGTTTGAGAGGGCAATGTGTGGCACGCTGAAGAGCTTGAACACTGTCATCTAGAGCAGGCTGCTTCTAGCTACCTCATTTTTTTCATATATGGGAGACTGTTGAACATTATGTAAACATAGATATTTCATTAGTAAGCAAAACACATCAGCTCATTTCATAAGGGAACTTAAAATACGGTTTATGTATTCCAATAGCAATCGTTTTCAAATATTTATAGCAAATTGGCAAGATAATTTAATGTTTTATTTTGCCCAACAGCTAGATGCTCCACTTAGAGAATGCAAACAAACTGGGGCTGATTTAACCAACACTCACCACCATACAGCAGCTAAGAGACCTGCATAAAGCAAAGATTAATTGTTTGCAGCACAGTATAAAATAACAACAACTCAACAAAATTAACATAGGAAAGAGAGAAGATGACTCTATTAAAGGTAGGCATACTAGCTCTACAAACCTTGAACTTTTAATCAGTTATAAAAACACAATGAAGTTTGTAATATATCTGTTTTCTGATTATTTACATAGTATTATGAATATGTAATGACTGATAAATTCTCTTTTTACCAGAATAATGCTAGTTGATTTTTATTATTAAACTACCCTGAATTATTATTATTAAACTACTGCTGAATTATCAGATTCATCAAAGAAAATGTTTAATACATCAAGCTTAATGTAGATCTATTGGTATTTTCATCTTATAAATTTATTCTTTATTAAGCGGTGCTCCAGATATTCCATATCATGTATTTTTTTTGGTATTTTTGAGTACCCACATGTACCAGACATTGTGCTAGGCTCTTGAGGGAATGAAATTGTACATAAGTCCTAGTGTTCTAGAGGCATATACTCTAGGACAGATGATTGAATATACATGTATAGGGGTAGAATTATAAGTAGGATTGAAATAGACAAGTCAGAAAATCTCTCCACAGCAGCACTGTTGATACTGGGAATCAGATACTTCTTAGTGGTGGGGAGCCATCCTGTACATTGTAGGATATTCAACAGCCTTTCTGATTTCCACCCACTATGCCAATACCACTTCCCAAGCATGACAACCAAAAACGTCTCCAGATACTGCCAAATGTCCCCTGCAGCTTTGAACCACTAGACTAGATGGGAAATCCTGTGTGCATTTTGTCAGTGAACATGACTTCCAGTTGAAGAAATCAAGGGAAGTCCATAGAGGCATGGGGGCTAATCTGGGTAGGTTGAGAAGAGGAGAGCATTTCAGGAATAGAGATATAATGAGAAAGTGGCTAAAGATCGGAAGGCAAGTGGATAACTATAAATTATGTTCAAGGGTGATTTAGCATTTGATGCTTGGGAAATCATTGGTAAAAGATAATGATAAAGTAAAAATAAATCACATTATGGAGGTCTTTGAATGTAAAGAGATAATATTTTTCCCAAAAACATGTAAGTAAAATGAATCAAGCATAATTTTGGAAATGATAATATGGCAGTTCTGGGCAGAATGATTTGGCCATACAAAAAAAAGTTCATTTTTAGGTATGGAATTCAGTTAATGACGTAATTTGGCAGAAATGGAAGAATAATTTTGTGGGACATGTATTTCCCAGCATGGCATGAGAAAGGAAGAACGAGTGAAAAAGTAAAGTCTATAATTTGCTTCTGTGTTTTATCTCATAAATCATTGCCGAGATTGTTTTCTCATAAAAGAGTTGACACTTTACAAGAGAGCTGACTAGCAGCGTGTCCAGATTCTCTCGGACTCCGTGAAGTGGAAAGTTGTAACTGATGTTGCAGAAGCCAAGGATGATATTATTTCCAATAATAACTCTCTGGTGATTCACAAAGCATGAATCTAGGCTTTTAAATAATCCAGCTGAAAAAAAAATCTGATTTAAATTTCAAAGTCTGGGAGAGAAAAGATGACCATCCCTTACCTACTTAGCACACTGAGGTTCTCTCCTTACTAGTAGACTTTTGAAAGTCTCCCTGTAAATCCCAGTTCATCTTCATGTCACCATTTACAACATGAACTATTAGGGCAGGACATAATTCAATTTCAGGTGATATACAACGTAATATACGTAATTCAAATTCAGGTAATATACAATGTAATATACATAATTTTAGGATCCCTAAAACCCCTCATTTAAAGAACTAAAATGTACACTTAAGTAAATTTACACTTGGTCATTAACTATACTGTTCATTCCCTATGAAAAGACTTATTATCCTTTTGAACTCTAGGGACAGATTAGGGAGAAAAGGAAGCAATGGATAGAGAAGTATGGTCAGTCATCACTTCTTCACCACCACCATGGAAAAATTTGATATTGGGCATAGGAATTTGTATTTTGTTAAAAAAGAAAACTAGTTTCATAACTCAGAATTAAACATGGTATAAATTCAAGAGAAGTTTCTTGTTTCTGGCAGTTAGATATAAAGTAATAATCGGAAAGAACTTGAGTAAGTGAGACAAGTTAAGAGACTGCCGTAGTAATCCAGATGTTATTCATTTATGAAAAGCAAATTTTTAAGTATCCACAGAATTAATGACACTTTATTAGATACAAATTAATGCTTATTTGAAGTAGGGCGGTGACTACAGAAATGGAAATGATGCTATTGAATATTAATAAAATTATTAAACCAGCTGAGGGTCTATTTTTTTCTTGAGGCCTTTTTGCTTACATTTACCAGACTTTACATTTTGAAACTGATCCACAGTTTGGGGATTCCTTTCCAAAATAAATTGCTTTAAAAATCATAGGGAGAAATTAGCGGATAGTTGCCAATCGGCTGCTTGTCTGTCTGTGCCAAAATGACAAATTTTTCTCAGCTAAACAGCACCAAGGTCTAAAGGTGAGCCAGAGGACAGTCAGTGGACAGCAGTGAAATTCCCTCCAGGTTTCAAAGGCTCTTCTCTGTCAGTAACCAGAGAATTGAAATCCATCTCAGTCCTGCAGGAATGCTTTTAGAGAGTTGTGAACATGTTCATTAAAAGAAATAAATGAAACCAAATGGTTACCATTATTGATTATTTCTGCACTTGTGGCTTAGACTGGAAGTGGTTTTCAAGGGCCCCAAAAGCTATTTCCAATGTTTTTTTCTTACTTTGATCTGAAGCATTGTAGACACAAGTCATTCTAGCCACATTTGATCTGTTCCACCAGGCCATTGGGAGTTATTGTTAACAAATAACTGCATGTGAAAGCCTTTTTTAATCCTTCTGTGTAATTTTAAATTTATATTGAACTAAATTACCTAAAAGTACCTAGATTGTTAGGAAACTCAGTTTACTTCCAACTATAACTTTAGCTTAAAATTTAAAGTAATAGTAATTATGGTATTAATTACAATGACATTCGGTTTTGGTATTTTATAAAACTGTTAAATTATTTAAATGAGTTTAATACATATATATACACATTATATTTATATATATATATATATATGTATGTATATGACTTCCACTTTGGAAGGCCTTTTGGAAGATTTAAACATAATCAGTGAACATATTGGTCTATTTTAAACACTTGAGTAATATGAAAGTATCACAATCTATCCATAAATACATATTCTTTTTTTAAAATAAAGAAATCCCCAAACATGGTTTGTTTCCTCACTCTTATATTTAGCAAACATTGGCTGATACCCCTCCTGTGTGTTAAGTGTAGTACTAGGGACTGGGCATACAAGGGTGTATAAAACAGACTTTCTCATTTCCAAGCAGTTGATGATTTTAGCAAAGGAGAGCAAATAAAAATTCTAGTATATGCAGAAAAATGTCAAAAGGGCTAGTATAAAGATGAGCGTTTAGGAGAATACTTAGGCCAGATTGGAAGTTGTATATTGTGATGTTGTTTATTCCTTTTTCTGGTATATTGAAAATTCTGACAAAAACCTCTGAAAAAAACATCAATGTGAACATGTGGCTTCTATAAACTGTTCAATATCCTCACAGTATGTAAAGTGCCTGAAGGGATCTATGGCAACCAATATTTATTTTTACCTAAATTCATCAAATGTGTCTCATATTTTGGCATTCCTATGAAGTCTTTTAAAAGCTATCACATTTTATATTTTGGGAATACCTTTCTGAGTCCCAATTATTATATTTTCTCCCCTCTGTTTCTCTCTCTAATCCTCCCTAAAATAAGTAAGTTTGAAAGCAGTTCTCTTTTTTTGGCTGGTAAATATGATTTATCTGCTTTGGGGAGCAAAAAGAAAGAAACACTAAAATATCTGTGGTGCATTTTCTGCTTCCATAAATGGGTCACACTTTGTCAAATTCTGAATATATTAAGCCTTTGTGGAGTTCTGTTTTTCTCAAATACTAGATTGCTGTACTGGATACCAAAGAGTAATTTACTTGTTACAAGTAGGCTTTTACCCAGTGCTTTTTTAAACTTCAAATCATGACTATTTCAAAAAAGATAACTGAATGATAGAATGTTTTAGGAAGGAGAACATTGTTTTTCATTTGTGTTTGTGCAGGTGCTCACTGCCCTTCATATCTGGAGACCATTATTGGGTCCTGAGATCTGTGGGGTATCTGTGGGGTATCTGTTTTGTTAATTTCCTGTGGCAGTGATGGATTGGAGGTGATTTAACCCTGAAAAAAGTTTGCTATGGCCCTGCCAGAAAGTAGTTTATACCAGAAGGAGATAAAGATGTACCACCTTCATAGAGACTGAACATAAAGCATAGGCAACAATAGAATTTCATATAAACAAACATAGAAAATATGTTTAATCAAGACTATACCATTCGACTGCTGGATAAGAGATAAACACCAGATTTTAGAGTCAAATCCTTTTTATTACTTGGAAAACTTACTATATTTAATCTCAGTCCTCTTATGTAGAAAATTGGAATAGTAATGGTTCTTACATCAGTGTTGTCATAAAGATTGATTGAATTACGTATACAACTGCTTAATAGAGTGTTTGGCAAATAATAAGGATTCAATAAATATGACCAACTGTATCATTATTAAGTAGATTAATTCTTTGAATAAGGAATAGAGTTAAAGGACAATGTTACTGGAAGAATATTTCTATATACATTAGGTTGGAAATTATTCCAACTTTTATAATTTTTAACCTTATCTTTTCTAAAAATATTCCAATCAAAACAGATCAGTCCACACTATTGTATGTATTACAATTACAACATTGTTCAACATAGATTTAGTAGTGCAAATCTAATGAAATGTAAAAATGCAAATATAAATTAGAAACAAATTTCCCTTTCCCTTCTTAACTTATAACACAAGAAAATGGAGTGACTCTAATTCATAGTTTTTAGAAGATTTGCCATAAATTATATTGCACTATTGCTTAAAACAAAATCCACAACCAATTGCCTACAAGTTTTTAATTTTATCTGAATTTTGACTTTTTTATTTCTAAGTTATTTTTCAAAATAGTTTATAGTATAACCTTATTTGTTAAGATGAACTGTCACTCTATTAAACTTCTCAACAACATGATTAAATGATACATAAGTTATGTACATACCCTGATACAAGAAGTGTTTTTGTTCTCGTGAAGCATCCCATCACAAGATCTGGAATATAAATGTTCATTAATTGTTCTCTTCCTTCTTTACTCCATGACATTAATCATAATAAGTTATTTTGACTTTGTTCTCATACTAGGACTATCCTAAGTGGCATGTTTAGCTTTCTTCTGAGGATCATTTGACATTAAAATAACATTTACATATATTACAATTTATTTTAACTCACAAATTTCCATTGTCCATACACACAATATCTGGTGCCAATCCTTTCATACTGTCATTTCTATCTTCCTTAAAACATTTTCATAATGTTGAAAAAAACAGTAGCAGCCAGTATTATTTAACAAAGAAATAAATGGGCAAATAAGAACACTAATAATTTCATGTGGGAACCAACTTCACTTCTCTGTTTTCAACTATTTTCTTTTTCTATGGGGTAATATTTTTAGGATTTTATAAAGTATTTTTGATTTTGGATTAATAAAAGTTATTTTGGGCACTTATAATTAGGTTACATTGTTTGCATTTGTAAGGTAAAGTCCGAGGTGCAGTTGAGTCATTCACCCGTGTTGTGGGCCGTATACCCATATATTGCACCATTCAGGTGGACACTTACCAAACCTTGGTCCTCCTTCCTCCCTCCCACCAGTTCTACTTCCTCCTTCCCCATCCCCCTTTCTTGATTTTAATTGTGTTTTTCTCTCATGTGACCTGTAGTTGTTTATCTGCTAGTTTCAACATAGTATTGAGTACATGGGATGCTTGCTTTTCCATTCTTAAAATACTTTACTTAGGAGAATGTTCTCTAAATCCATCCAGGTAAATACAGAAGATGTAATGTCTCTATCTCTTTTTACGGCTGAATAATATTCCACAGTTTATACATATCTCAGTTTATTAATCCATTCAAGGGTTGATGGGCACAGGGGTTGTTTCTACATCTTTTCAATTATGAATTGAATTGCTATAAACATTCGAGTGAAAATGCCTTTATGACAATAAAATGATTTTTTTTTCCCCTTCTAGGTAAATACCTAGCAACAGGATTGGCTAGGTCAAATTGAGGGTCCACTTTTAGCTCTTTGCGGATTTTCTAGACTTCTTTCCAAAATGGTTGTATTAGTTTGCAATCTCACCAATAGTGTAGAAGTTTTTCCCGCTCTTTACACCCATGCCAGCATCTGCAACTTTGGGACCTTGTGATATGGGCTATTCTCACTGGGCTTAGGTGATATCTCAAAGTGGTTTTGATTTACATTTCTCTGATGATTAGGGAAAAAGGGCATTTTTTCATGTGTTTGTTGACCATTTATCTACCCTCTTTGGAAGATTCTGTTCATATCTGTTGCCCAATGATTAATGGGGTTGTTTGCTCTTTTCTCGTTCATTTGCTTGAGTTCTTTGTAAATTCTGATTATTAGCACTTTGTCATATTTGTAACATGCAAATATCTTCTCCCATTCTGAAAGTTGTCTATTTGCTTTAATTGTGTCTTTAGCTGCGCAGAGCTTTTTAACTTCATCAGGTCCCACTTCTTTATATTTGTAATTGCTTCAATTGCCAATGGTGTCTTCTTAATAATTTCTTTCCCAAAACCAATGTCATAGTTTTTCCCACATTTTTTTTCTATAGTTTTCATTGTTTCATGACTTAGATTTAAATCTTTTATCTAGCATGATTTAATTTTTGTATATGGTGAGAAGTACAGGTCCAGTCTCAGTCTTTTACTTGTGGCTAACCAGTTCTCCCAGCACAACTTATTAAGTAAGCATTCTTTTCTCAGCATATGCTTTTGTTTGGTTTACTAAAAATTAAATGGCAACAGAGAGCTGGTTTTACCTCTACATTCTCATTTCTGTCCTATAGATCTATGTCTCTATGTTTAAGCCAATACTATGCTGTTTTGATCACTATAGACTTACAATATAATCTGAAGTTGATAATGTGATGCCTCTAGATATGTTTTTATTTCATAGACTACCATTGGCTATTCAGGGTTTTTTTTTTTTCTTGTTCCATATAAAACAAAGAACTATTTTTCCAAGTTCTTCAAAGGATAATGTTTTATTTTAACGGGGATTACATTAAATTTGTGGATTGCTTTGGGCAGTATAGATATTTTAACAATGTGGATTCTTCCCAGCCATGAGTATGGTATGTTCTTCCATTTGTTAATGTCTTCTGCTATTTTTTCATTAGAGTTTCATTCAGATGCTTTGTTAGATACATTCCCAGGTATTTCATTTTCTTTGAAGGTTCTGTGAAGAGTATTAAGTCTTTGATTTTATTCTTAGCTTGACTGTTGTTGGCATATATGAAGACAACTTATTTGTGAACAATGATTTTGTATCCAGAGACATTGCTGTATTTCCTGATCTCTTCCAGATGTCTCCTGGTTGATGACTCCTTTGAATTTTCTAAGTATAAGATTATATCATCTTAGCCATGCGTTGTGGCAGGCACCTGTAGTCCCAGCTCTAGGGAGGCTGAGGCAAGACAATCGCTTGAGCCCAAGAGTTTGAGGTTGCTGTGAGCTATGATGCCATGGTCCTCTACCAAGGGTGACAAACTGAGACTCTGTCTCAATTTTTTAAAAAAAGAAAAGATTACATAATCAGCAAAGAGCAAAGTTTGACCTCCTCTGTCCCCATTTAGATATAATGAATAGTAGTAGCAATAGTGGGCTTTCTGATCTGGTTCCAGTTCTAAATGGAAATGATTTTCATTTTTTTTCATTCAACAAAATATTTTCTGTGTGTTTGTCTTGGATGGCTTTAAGAAATGTCCCATCTATACCTATTATCTCAAATGTTCTTATAAGAAAAGGATGATGTATTTTGTCAAAAGCTTTTTCTATATCTATTGAGAGGATAATATAGTCTTTGTTTTTGGTTCTGTTTATGTGATGTATAACGTTAACGGATGTGTACGTTGAACCAGCCTTGCGTCCCTGGAATGAAGCCAACCTGGTCATAATGTATTATTTTTTAATGTGTAGCTGAATTCTATTTGCTCGTATTTTCCTGATGATGTTTGCATCAATATTCATTAATGATATTGGTCTGTAGTTATCTTATTTTTATCAAATATTTTCCTAGTTTCCTAGTTTTGGCGAAAATATCAGGGTGATATTTTCTTCATAGTAGAAGTTGAGGAGGGTTTCTTCCTTCTTAATGTTTTGGAATGTGTTCTGCAAAATAGATATAAACTCTTCTTTGGAGTTTTAATAGAATTATGGTGTGTAAATAGTATGGTCCAGGACTCTTTTTATGAGAAGCTTTTTTATTGTTTTTGCAATTTTGGTGCTTGATATTGATCTATTCAAGAGATCTATTTCTTCCTGATTAAGTCTAGGAAATTAGTGTGATTTCAAGAATTAGTACATTTTCTCTACATTTTCAAATTTCTGGGAATAGAGTTTTTGTGTATTCAGTGATGATTGTATCTCTGTGGGATCTGTTGTTATTTCCTCTTTTTAATTTCTGATAGAGATTGAAAGATCTTACTTTTATGTTTCTGATTAATCTGGTCAAAGTTTTATTGATTTTATTTTATCTTTTAAAAAAACCAACTTTTTCTTTCATTAATCTTTCAATGGAGATTTTGTTCTTGAGTTCATTTAGTTCTGATCTAATTTTGGTTATTTCCTTTCTTCTAGTTGGTTTGGGATTGGATTGCTCTTCTTTTTAGAGTGCCTTGAGAAGCAAAAGATTCATTAGATAGTTTATTTCCATTTCTTCGATCTTCTTGATGTGAGCATTTAATGCAATAAATTACCTTTTTAATACTTCTTTTGTACTATCTCACAGGTTTTGATAACTTGTGGCTTCAATATTGTTTTGTTCAAGGAATATAATGATTTCCTTCTTTATCTCCTCCTTGACCCAGCTATCATTCAGCAAAAGGTTTTTTAGTTTCCATGATAGTTTCCATGAGTTCACCTAAGGATGAGTATTTTTGTGAGAATTGAGTTCTATTCTGGTAGGTGAAGATACAAGGAATAATTTGCATTCTTTTAAATTTGTTGAGGTTTACTTTGTGTCCTAAGATACGATTGATCTTGGAGAATATTTCATGAATTGATGAGAAGAAGATCCAATCAGTGATAATGAGGTTAAATGTTCTGTATTTATCTGTTAAGCCCATTTGGTCTAGAGTTGTGTTTAAGCCCATCATTTCTTTGTTTAGTTTCTGCTTGGAGGATTTGTACACTTCTTTAAGTGGGATGTAGAAGTCCTTAATGACTATGGTGCTATAGGATATCACATCATTCAAATCAAGTAGGATTCGTTTTATAAAGCTGAGGGTGTTCATGTTGGATGCATAAATATTTAGGATTGAAATGTCCTCTTGTCATATGGTTCCTTTGAACAATAGTGTACATATTTCTCTTTTATTATTTTTTAGCTTTAAAGACAATCGTATCTGTGAATAGGATTGTGATTCCTACTTTCTTTTGCTTTCCATTTGCCCAAAGTATTGTTTTCCAACCCTTCACCTAGAGTCATGATTTGTCCTTGGGAGTTGAATGTGTTTCCTGAATACATCATATACTTGGCTTGTACTTTTTTATTCAGTCATCCAGCCTATGCCTTTTCATTTCTAGGTCTCTTTTAAAAACCAGTATTTATATCTCAAGTGTCACAGACAGTCTTTGAACCGGTTGTCAGTTGGGTTATCTTCCTGATTGACTTATTACTTTCTTCTTTCCTCTTGCTTCAATCAAATGACCATTTCTAAAGAAATATCACTGGCAACAAACTCAGAAGAAGACTTACATTTTGACAATACATGCTTCCCCTCCTGGATTCAGATCAACATTATCTCACACTTACATTGTTGAATGAAACAAATTACTACAAAATCAAAAAAGGCAAAGAGACTCTGTTTACAGAATTCTGATGTAAGAGTTCACTATTCAATTCATCTCTAAAAATATGTACCAAAGTCTAAGATGTCATCTTTGGGAAAGTTTATGTCTCCTGTAGAGCCCAAACTCCTTGTTGGTGATATGATGAATCTGTATCTGTCACATTCTTACCACTGTCTCTTGGTCACTCTCTTCTCTAGCCCAGTGTCTGAGGACTAGTCTACACTTACTAGTTACCACTACACTAGTAAGTGTAGACTAGTTACCAATGGAATTGGGTTTCCCCTAGTGTAGACTACTAGTAAGTGTAGACTAGTTACCAATGGAACTAGTCTACAGGCATTATTTCAGAATTTACTAAACGACGATGCACTATTGCCATAACAGAATACTTTATTATATTTGAGAAACATCCCAAGAAACTTTCCTCAATCCATGTATGTCTGATTTGGTTTCAGGTACTTTCCTCCAAAGATTATCCTGTTCACTATGGAAGATACTGAAATCTACAGTGGTTGGAGGTGGGACCCTTCACCAAAAAGCAGACTTGTACCTATATTTCTTCTCTACCTACAACAAATGTCCCATTGCTCACTATGGAAGTGAACTTTGATCCAACTATGATTGGTCTCCAGTTACCAGACCTTATCGTACATCTGTAAAGTTTGAAAATAAACAATTTTAAAATACATACATTTCTGTATTTCTTTCTACTAGTCTGATTTCTTACCAGCTCAATATAATGCTTCAAAACCAATTCAAGAGGCAGGAACAAGACAGTAAAAATAATTGATCTTTTCAGTTGCCGTGTCATTTTATAGACTATTATATCACTACATAGGTTTGCTATCCCTCTGAGTTGATAGAAGTTAATTTAAATATTTCCTACTGAGCATTTTAAAATGTATATTGACCCACAAACCTTGAAAGCACTCTTTGAGAGAAACCATTAACTCAGGTGTTAGAATATAGAACCACCACCAGATTATATTTGACAAAGCAAAAGCTGTAAAAATGTATTTTTGCTGAACAGTAAGCAAAAGTAATGTGAATTCTTACAAGGAAATTTGAAATTTATCAGATACGGCTTTTCAGAGAAGTAAATTTTCACTATTCGTTTCATCTTTATTTTCAAATGCATTCATCTTTATTCACTGATGAGATGTTCTGCATTTTAAAATTCAGCTTTCTAACAACCTAGATTTTTAATATTATTATTGATCAGTCAGGTACAGAAGATAAAAACCTCTTTAAAACAAATGTAGACCTAATGCTCCAGAACACATTTGCCCAAAAGATTTGATAAATTCCCTGCAGTCACTCCAAGGATTTTTTTTTTTAAGTTGTGTTTTCTCACACAAGGGCCATATCTGTACAAGGATTCTCTCCATTAAATGCATGATGAATTGCGTACCCTTTTTCATTAGTGAGTCTTGTTTTTCTTCTCTTTGCCACAAAATGAGAAAATTAAAGAATGCCAATATTTAGTCTTCAGTTATTATGGGCATCTGAATCTGGTAAAAAGATACGTCAAATTAAGGATGCAAAGCTGCCTGGAAAATATGTTGTTAAAATAATGTTTGGGATGTGTTCCCTTCTCTATTTGAAAAGAGTGGGGAGCCACTTTATATGCTTACAAGTATGTTATTGCTTGGTTCTGTTGTGAGAGATGTGGGCCTTTTTTGTGTGGACATTTAAGTGACAAAAGTTTGGATTAGAACAAATAAGTGAAAATCGCACATGCGTTAATGAAGAACAGCAAATGAATACCATTTTCTCTGTAATTGTGTCTATAGTGGGATAATTTGGACAATGCTATCCTTAAAATTTTAAGGACATTTAAAGGGATTTATTAGAACACCTTCAGAATTAATAGCTATATTATTTCCACTACCTTCATCGTTTTTACAGATCGGGCAATTGATTGTTCTCATTAAATGAAAGAGAAAATCTGTAGCAAAACTAAAAAATTGATGTACCTTTTGCATATGTCCTTGAGATCACAAAAAGTTTTATTACACCTGCCTGTTTTCTTAAGTTCACAATAATAGATTTTGGAAGAACCTGCAGTGATATAAACAAACAAAGTCCCTGCTTTAGACTAGAAGCCAATTAAGAACCAAATACAATATGCATAATATGCATCCAATAAGTGCTACAAAAATTTAGAGGTCAGAGCAATCCCTGAGGAACGGGAAAATCCAAAAAGACTTACAGGGGAGGTAGAGCTCACACAAGTTGAGAAAGGAACAACCTTTAGACCTCCACAGTTTAGTCAATGGAATGGAGAGGATCTCCTATTGGTTGGAAATTAGCAAATTAATAAATAAAGTAATTGGAGCACATGATTCATCTATGGAGAAGATAGGGTTGAAGAGACACATAAGGGCCAACTTGTGAGATTTCTTACAGCTATTGAAGTTTTCACGGCAGGGAGACTTTTATTTAATTTTTAAATGTGTGCCTGCTACTTAGGAGATAGTATAGTTGACATTAAACAGACACCTATGAAAAGATATTTGAGTTGAGAGCAGGGTGAAGAAGATACATTTGTGAAATGAAGAACCAATTACAATGAAGATAGACTAGCTTATGTGTTAAGTGTTGAAACTGCCCGGGCAAAAAGGGTTACACATGACAGTGGACATGAACTAAAGGAGATATATGTAAAAGCTTTATGAGGGAAAAAGAAATTGGACTGAATGGCTGATAATGTGGGAAGAGAAATAGAAAGTTCTGCAGACAAGATGGTAACTCTGGGAAAGGATTGTGCTTTGGGGTTTAAAGAATGTGCAATGATGTTCTAGTGCTAACAACCCAAGGTAGGTCAGACTTCACAGGTTAAGGGCACAGACCTCACAAGATTTTCCTCAAGTGAGACTCCAGTTACACCATCTAAGGTTCCCTAGTCACCTACACATGGGACAAACTGGATACAAATTTCAAGATTTCCACTACACTTTAAGGTTTGAGAATTCACCAGGACCATATACAGAATCCAAGAACACAAGATACTTACCTTGTAGTTTTATCATAAAAGACAGGCATCAGTACCAGCCAAATGAAGAAATGCATAGACCAAGATCTGCATGAATGATACATGGTCTCAGGATGTATCACCCTCTTAGCACATTTATGTGTATCACCAACCAGAAAAGTGAACTGAGCATCATCGTACAGAGTTATATTGGGGTTTCATTACATAAGCATAAATAATTGACTCATTAGGCATGAAGTTGAACCCAATGTTCAATCCCTTTCTTCAATCAGCCACAAGTCAAGCTTATATAATGTGATTCAAACCCCCAACCCTACAATCACATGAGAAGTCTTTCTTTTCACAGTTAGTTGCTGGTATGGCCAGCAAATAGCATGAATCATCTAATCAGCATACACTATCTAAAGGCTTTCCATGAGTTATTTCATTATTATAAAGTCAAGTGTGGTCCACTGGAACCACCATAAGTAACAAATAATCTATTACGTGAGATATCCAAGGGTTTGGAGTCTCCCTCCCAAAGACCAGAGACAAAGGCTAGCCAAATTCTATATTATACTACAGAACGGTTTGAGGTGACTCTTGGGTCTTTCAAGTGGATACTGCAATAAATAGCTGAAATTCCAAAAACAAGCCAAAGGAAGAGAAATAGAAGATTAGAGATGTGGCTTCAGCTATAAAGTGAAAGGTAAATGGCATATAGTTCAGCATTCATAGGTACTCAGCAAGAACTACAGTTGATGGCAGAGTCCTTAAGAAAAGGGTATGGAAAAGACACCCAAACATATACAGCATATTTTTTCTAAAGAAATAAACTCTTAGGGTGGTGCCTGTGGCTCAAAGGAGTAGGGCGCCGGCCCCATATGCTGGAGGTTGCAGGTTCAAACCCAGCCCTGGCCAAAAACTGCAAAAAAAAGAAATAAACTCTTAGACTAATATAAACATCTACCTTGAATAGAAACAACTCACTTACATCTTCTTTCTTAACCAGGTGTCTAAAATATATGGCCTTTACAAGCAGATATAATAATCCCAAAGAAAGTGTTGCCTAGGGAAATAAACAAGTCAAAGTTGACATAGCAGTGACTTAGCTACTTCATTCTTGTTAGAGAAATACAAAAGTGATGAGGTCAGTGTTAGGAAAGTTCCCTGTATTTTCTCCATTGCATGCTTAGCTACAATTACTCTGTTTTGACATGTTCTCACTTCAGTTCTCTGTCAGAGAGTACCTGCAGTTATTAGCTGAGAAGCACTGGAAGACCAACCAACCCATACTCTGTACCTGCAACAATACCTTTGTGTATTTATCTTTGAAGATAATTTTACCCAAATTAAAAACATCTTTTTCTTTATCTCTGCAACAGTGGTACCATTGAAAACTATGTAAAAGATTTTTTTTTTAATTTAGACTACTTATTATCCAACTTTTGAACAATCAGAGATAGATCCTGGAAAGAATATGACTTCCTTTAAAGTATAATATTTACAAGCAGAAAAAGGATACGTTATATGACAAAACACATTTGAATTTTGCTTCTCTACACTTCTCTAAAAGATTATGAATATATGTCAAATAATAAACGTTTGTTATTTCACATTAATAAATACACTATAATTATATCCCTTTTTTACATAATAAAAATGTATGTGCATGCAAAATACTCACAGCTCCATCATTAGAGGATATAAAAAAGTGGCTTGAGAAATAAACAGTTCCCAGAACACAGCAGAGTGCTTACTTTTAATCACAGTGATGACAACGTCCACAGGCATCATCCTATGTGTCATGCTGAATCCTGTAAGAAGCAGATTCCAAGAGAAAATTAGATGTGCAATAATTTCCTGGGAGAAATGCCTGCAAAGAATAAAGAGGAGGAACAAGAACAGAAAAAGGATTTTGATGCAAGTCTGACATCTGTGAAGGGAGAGAAAAAAATAAGGAAGCTTGTGTAGGGGGAGCGGTAGAGTCCCAAAGCAAATGTTGACTGACCATCAGCCAAATGCTGTGTCAGGCGGAAAGGCACTGGCTCTCGTAGCTCTGTTGTGCTCAGTTATGGGACAGAGACAGCTCCGGAGAGTGGGCTGTAGATGAACACTGAAGTGGATCCCCAAAATGTAGTAACTGGAGGCTATTTACCAACTTCTCTTGCAGCAGATTCTTCTGAAGGGTTATCTGAGGAAGTTCACTCCCACGGCCACCACAGTGCACCCCATATGTGTCTCACAGACTCTCTCCTCCACACATTTTCAGGCTCTTTCCTGTGTTCCTGTCTTCCTGAGAGAGAAAGTTTAAGAGGAAGATTAGGAAAAATTACAACCCTATCTCTGCAGTTAGTAGGCGGTCCTGCTGATGTACCTGGTGATATGACCAAAATACTCATTCCTGCAGCCTGGGCCCAAGGGAATCATGCCTTTCCTAAACTAAGATTGCTACACATGTCCATTCTCCATTAAAACTGAACAAAGGGGGGCGGCACCTGTGGCTCAGTGGGTAGGGCGCCGGCCCCATATACCAAGGGTGGCAGGTTCAAACCCAGCCCTGGCCAAACTGCAGCAAAAAATAGCCAGGTTGTTCTGGCGGGCGCCTGTAGTCCCAGCTACTCGAGAGGCTGAGGCAAGAGAATCACCTAAGCCCAGGAGCTGGAGGTTGCTGTGAGCTGTGATGCCACTGCACTCTACCAAGAGCAATAAAGTGAGACTCTGTTTCTACCAAAAAAAAAAAAAAAAACTGAACAAAGGAATACTATGGAGAATCAAAGTGAATCACCTGATTTGCACACCTATTTCTCTCTGCCTCCTCATGATAAAAAGAGATACCTCATTCCGGAGATCAGGTTTAGTTACTCCTGCCAAGACTGCAACTCTTCTCGTCACCTGTCAATTTCTGGACACAAAGTCTATAATGCCCAGAGCCAGCTATAGCTTATAGTTTAAAGGAATCTCAACTGTTTCCCTTGTCAAGAGTTTTCCCCCTTCACAGACTAGGACCTAAAAAAGAAAGCACAAAGTCCTCACCTGGGTGATTAGGAGTCAAGGCAGCTGGTCAGTGATTAGCTCTTTTCTGCCCCTATTCAGAACTCACTTAATGTGTATACTATGCCCTACAGCAGGCATCCTCAAACTTTTTAAACAGGGGGCCAATTCACTGTCCCTCCAACCATTGGAGGACCGGACTAGAGTTTAAAAATAAAAACTATGAACAAATTCCTATGCACACTGCACATATCTTATTTTGAAGTGAAAAACAAAACAGGAACAAATACAATTCACACCAATGCATGTGGCCCGTGGGCTGTAGTTTGAGGACCCCAGCCCTACAGTATAGAAACCCATTCTCAAGGCAGCACTACAGCTGTGCCATTAGAAGTCTATTCCAACATTCCGTAAACCTGGATGCCTCTGGGTGGTGTGATTTGTGAGTCAATCAGTGACCCATGTTTGTACCATATTCACAACACAAGTTCTGTGGTAAGAAAAGTCAAACCTCTATGAAGATCCATATTCACACTAAGTATCCACCATGGCAAGGGCAAACTCCTGGCCCTTCTAGAATATTACACCACCAACGTAGCGGAACTGTCAACAAGCAGCCACGTGGTGTCAATTGTTGGAATGTGGAACATTCAAAAGTGCAAATAGAAAACTACATATGGAGTTTTGGTGGGAGACAGCCAACAGCATTGAAATGATTACCATAGGGCAAGCACTTTTCTCAGTATCAATTATACTTTGATCCTCATAACAATCCTTGCACAAGTGGCCTAAGCGAGAGGTTAGTGATTGGAGGTCTAACGCAAAAAGGCAGATTTTGATTAAAATTTGGACATTTTTTGAGTTTCAACTTCACAAAACTTAGCTCACTTACTCTTCAGCATTACTTTCTAAATGGCCAAGTTTCTAAAGAATGGGGACAACGTTTTGTTCAATATGATGCTGAGGAACTTAACATAAACCAGACAAAACCCTCTTCCTTCAGTGAGTTTACATTCTTGTTGGAGAAACCAACAAAAAACAAAGAAACAGATAAATACATAAATAAGGCATTCAAGAAAGAGCGACGCATGTGAAAGGAACTCAGCTTGGGTTACAGAGGTATAACCAGATGTCCACTAAGAGTGCGCTAACACTCAAGGCTTACCCACATTGAGATGTAAGTTTCTAACAGGAAAATGTCATGTGAAAATTCATAGTATTTTTACAATTCCTTTAAAAACCATCCTTCTCCCTGAAAATTGGTCATGTTATGTAGCTTGGCCCAAAGGAATCTCATGCATAATGATTTACTGAATTCTAGAATTTCTAGGTAGCTAGAAGATCACCATACAGAGAGCCATTTTCCAAAGCCTCAATTCTTGATGCACAGCGGGGTTCACAATAGTTCTCCATAATGGTAGAATCAACATTTGTTGACTGATTGAGTTAGGGGCATCCAGAAAGACTTGCAGATTTAGGTTCAAGGTGTGCTCATTGCATAAAATATATATATATAATTATCTTTCTGTTGAGGTTCACATTCCTTTGTAATTTCAAAATTAATCTGTCAATGTGGAGAACAATTACAAGTGAAACTTCATGTGCATAGTAGAAAGAATAAAGAAATAAGTGGCAAATAATTCTAAAATAGTGCTTTGGGGAGGAATACAGCAATTAGGGGAAAATAATGTATTGCTTTTTTAAAAAAATAGTATTATATGATATTCTTGAAAATATGAAGGTTAAGAAAAACTGGAAATTCTCTAATTACTTCTAGGGAATATGTGGAATCTAATTACCTAGTGTCTAGACATAGACAAACACTTCTTCACACAAATTCAATTTTATTTCTGCTTTTATAAGTTATCAGCATTCATTTGGACACAATTTTTTGTTAAATTACTGTACTTAATGAGGTATGCTATGAACATGATATTGCTGACACTAGATACTCAAAATAGAAAAAAATAGTCTTCTTTAGCTAATAAGCTTTCAGAAGAAAATAAATTAATATTCTTCTTAATTTGTATTCTAGTATTTAATTCTAATCACATGCTCTGGCTGCCTAACATGTCAAAAAAATGTGGCTGATAAGATACTGGACTGTTATAAATCCCCACTACAACAAAATAATCAAAGGTAATTACTTTAATAATAGGTACTATTTTAGAAAGAAGATCATCTAAATAAGATGATAACTAGGACAATGAGATAGATAATCTGGATCAAAGCATAACTAGCCTTCAAAATTGATACCAGAACACATGCAGACAACCACATTGATCATTGAGAAGGCTAAAAAGAATAGATTTTTCATGCATTAGCATTTAAATTTTAGGTTTACAGACTTAATAGAGTACAGCTTAAAATATGATATGGAACTAGTTTAATGCTTTGAAATTGAAGGTTAAAACCAACAATTACACATATCACACTCAATCAGTTATATATTTAAATCCAATCCAAACAGGCTAATTATTTCTGGTGAAAACACTTAATGGCTCTGCACCTGCGTCTATACTCTCTTTTCTCTTGTTTTAAAATTGGCCTCAACTTGCATTGAGTTTTGGTTGTGATCTCATTCTGATTTTCTGCCTACATGTCCCTGAATATTAAAATAGTCATGCTAACATTGACGGTTTTAGCAGGTTCAAATACAGTCTTACAAAGGAGGTTTGTCTTGAATGTTTTCAAATTGTCTCCACTTAAGTTGGGAAGTCAGGGAGGACTGTTGAAGTGCAGAATAGGGGAGCTGGGTCTATTTCATGCTTATATTAACCAGCTATACAGACTTTGTAAGACACTGGACTCATTTGAGTCTTAGTCTTCTCTGTAATATGACTCTCAATAGTATTGTTAGGATCAAGCAAAAGAAAACAAGGTAAGGGCACTCTACATGTTCATATATGTGAGTTTATCATTCATATTTTGCCTTAGCAAATGCCAAGAATACATTCTAATAAATATATCGAATTAATAAAATCACCCAGCCAACTATAAGCAGCATAAAAATAGTTTATGCTATGGATAATTCCGAAAGCAGTAGGATTTTATACATATTATTTCATCTTATAATTAAACTTTTGTTACAAAATTCTTACTACAGAATCATCCCATTTCCTTTTTCCAGCTAACCACTCTCCAATAATCTTTCCATCAACCCCACACAAGTCATTGAGATCAAGATGACCTACAATAACATGATTATAGTCTAACATACATCCTGATCTTCCAGAAAGACATTCAAATAAGAGATGGTTTAGTGTATTTTAAAATGAACAATAAGCTTGTTCACATTTTTGAGTCATAAGTTTTCGACACCTAAACTCTCACCTGATACATCCATTGATACTTAATACAGCTGCTCGTCCAGGGGATATAGGAACATAAACCTTTATCTACAGTTAATTTCTTTCAAAAAGAAAATGCCATACTGAGACAAAACTGTAATCCATCCAACCAAAGATTCTGTTTCTTAGCAGAAATAAAAAGTGACATTCTGAAGCAAAATTGACTGTTAAATTTCATAGTATGCCTAAAACAGCCCTGCTGTCTTTTTCGTAGACATAATTATATGGATTGGACAACTTTGAACTTATCCCACTGACATGACAAGTGCTATAAACAGAGCAACCAAACTGAGCAGATTTGGGTCATGTCTCTGATTTTTCTCTCTGGTAGCTAATACATGTAGAATACAGGTCGATTACCCATTAGCTTTCATGAAATAGTTTTGATTTAGATTTTTTTTTCAGATTTTGTAATATTCGAAATATATGTATTTAACAAACTGGGTGAAACCTGTAGGCTTTTTAGCCCTGAAGCATTCAGAGGGCCCAGCCCCCAAAGGTCTCTGACCTACTTTGGTTCTGTCACCTATAGGCACTGCCCACTTGGGGCTGCTGCCACAGAAATAGTGTCACCAAGGGAACAGAGGGGGGAGGCAGGTACTATTGTATGCTCCAAAGACGGAAACTGCTATCACTGCTGAAGGGAGCTGGAGTGAGCCGTCCATGTCTGTGGCACAACTGCCTCTCCCTTGCCTGAGCTTTCTAGCTGCAGTCTGTATTCATTTTGGGAGTCCAGTCCCCAGCAGTTGGAGCTGTGTCTAAGGGACTGGGAATCAGTCACTTACATGCCCACAAAAGACAGACACTGCTGCCATGGTGGAGGGAGCAAGGTGTGAACAGCCTAACAGGCACACAGCTGTCTGCCTCTGCTAATCCCACCAAGAAGGAACTGCCCTGCCCTGTTGCTGGCTCTCACTTACACCCATCGTTCTCCTGATTGAGCATTCTGCCGGACTACGAGATCATTCTGCCTCCCCGCCCCAACCCCCATCACAGCCAGCACCTGAACAGGGAGGTCTGAGGACAAGTTCTCCAGCCCAGTCTGGTCCCAACAGGATTCCAGCACACCATCCAGGGGCTTGCAGACTGGAGATAACCTACCCTAGTCCACAACTACTAGCATCAGAACACTCTTCTGGGGCACAAGGGATGGCCAACCCAAATTATCAGAAGCACCACAGCAGGTACTTACCTGCAGGTGCCAAAGGGCAGTGCACCTCTCCCTCTTTACCTGGAGTAACAATGTTCCCCAGAGAACAGGTGAACCACAAAACTATGTGCTTGGGGCAAAGGGAAGACATTCTACTCTGAAACCATTTATGGAGAAAAGCATTTTCTTTAGCTATCAATAACATTGTGGCCTGGAGATAGATAACGGGGTGTACTGAACTGAGAGTCATGAATTTCAGGACAGGAGAGGGCAGTAACAAGAAAGCAGATGGCTTTTCCACCATAGATTAGTCTTTCACCTGAGACAACCGAGAACCCCTCTCGGTAAGCAAAGTCCAAACACCTACCCAATGGCTTCTGCAACAGCTGGCTCTTACCTTTAAGTGCCACCTACTGGCCCTAGAGAGTGAAATGCACAATTTAATACCTACTATCTGAAGATCATAGTGTTGGAAAATTAAATAAGCTTCCTGAGACCTCCATAATTCTAGTACTGTTCAAATACTCAGAATATCTCTAATACAAGCAGCATTGGAGAAAGTCACCATACAAAGGCTATCAATAACTCATAAAGAACCTTAGTCCCAGAGAGCACAAAAAAATCAAAACCAAACACAGCATTTAATATACTCACACCCTCATGGGATAAAAACACAGTAAAATTTAAAAAGCAAAATTTCAAAGTCCCATCCAAATGAAAGAAAATTCAAAAGTAAGAAATGATAGCTATTCCAGATGTGGAGAAACTAGCATAATAACTCTAGCGGGCGGTGCCTGTGACTCAAAGGAATACGGCACCGGCCCCTTATACCGGAAGTGGCAGGTTCAAATCCAGCCCCAGCCAAAATAAATAAATAACTCTAGCAGTAAGAAAAAACACTATTTTAATACACCCAAAGGATCACCCTAGCTCTCCTACAAAGGATCCCAAGCAAAAGGAAAATTTTAAAATGACATATAAAGAATAACAAATGTAGATTGTATATAAGCTCAGTGAGGTCCAAGAGAAGGTTGAAAACTAACACAAGGAAACCAAAAAAGCTAATTTAGGAAATAAATGCAATTTGCATCTAAGAGATATAAATAGTTTAATAAAACAGAAATTCTGGAAATGCAAGACTTATTCAGGGAACTAAAAACATATAGTGGAAAGTTTTAACAATAGACTACACCAAGCAGAAGAATGAATTTCAGAGCTTGAAGTCAAAGCTTTGAATTAACATAGTTAGACAAAAATAAAGCCAAAAAAATTTTAAAGAAATGAACAAAATATTTAAGAAATATGAAATTATGTAGAAACATGTAAACTGAAAAAAAATCATAGGTATTCCTGAGGAAAAAAAAGAAAGGCAAAAAGTTTGCAAAAACATATCTGAGAAAATAATTGAGAAAAACTCCCCGGTCTTACTAGAGATGTAAACATCTACATACAAGAAGCCAAATGAAATCCTGGAAAATTCACTGCAAAAAGGACTTCACCAAGGCACATTGTCATCAGATTATCTGACAGAAACCTGAAGAAAAAAAGTACAGGGAGACAAAAGTATCAAATAATTCACAAGGGAAATACTATCAGGCTGCAGCAGACTTCTCAGCAGAAATTTTACAAGCCAGAGGAGATTTGGGTCCTATTTTTAGTTGTCTTAAACAGAATAACTGACAAGCAAGAGTTTTGTATCCTGCAAAACTAAATTTCATACATAAAGGAGAAATAAAGTATTTCCAAAAAAAGTACAGGAATTTGTCACCACTACATTAGCCCTACAAGAAATGCTTAAATATATTCTAAACATCAAAACAAAAGGTCAATACGTGCTGGTATAAAACACCTCAAGTATAAACCTCACAGGGTTTGTAAAATAGTAACACAGTTGAGAATACAAAGAAATTGGATAACATCAATATGATTACTGGAACAGTGTCTCAAGTATATCAATATTGACTTTTAATGTAAATAGTCTAAATGTCCCAAAGAAATGATATAAATTGGTGGAATGGATTTTTATTTTTTTTATTTATTTTTTTTTAATTATTTTTTATTGAGTCATAACTGTGTACAATGATTCAGGCTTGGAGTACAGTGTGCGGGCTTCCCATACAATCGGAGATATTTTTATCCACCTGATTAATGTAACATTCATGATATTTTC